>JAHLKC010000176.1:0-68898 GCA_025449115.1 Chytridium lagenaria
TTGAAGTATGGACTCAGTGCAGTAATATCATCAAGGCTAGAGTCCAAAGAACTTCCAAAATCCGAGGCAGAAGAGCTCCAGCTCGCGTCAAAAGGTGCAGGCTCGATAAAGACCTCGCCAAGTGTGGAGCGTGCCATTTGGTCAGACAGGAGAACAATATCCGTCAAATCTTGCTTTGATGACGGCGTTTTTTCCGAATTGAGCGGCGGGGACAGAGTGAACAGCAACTTGCCGTTCGACGTCAATGTGATGATCGGTCCGCTTGACAACTACCACACAGTTAGGATGAAAGAAATACAGGTGTGCGTGGAAAGATTGTTCGTGGACAGGATAGTACTCCTATAGACAAAACGAGTGCCTTTATGTAAAATACGGAAAATGAGGTGGGATATAAGTTAGAAAAAGATATACTTACAAACTCGGTCTCCATCACCGATTCTCGCAATCTCCGAGCACCCGCGCGCCTCCCTACGCTTCATCTCCTTAGCTGAGGCCCAAGTAGCTCGCGTCTCGACGTTTCTGCGCGACTGACGGATGGTAGACCAGATGTTCATGATGCTCTAACTAATCTCTTTAAAATATGATAAATTGAAAAAAAGGACTTTTTCTTTGTTGCGCGCCAAAAGGGGTTGGGCTCCAACAAGAGCAAGTAAGAAAAGAGGAAACAGCGTCTCGAACATTCGGGATTGGCTAGCTTATTATCTTTGCGAATGATTCGGTTGGGCCGAATACGGGCATTCTGATAGCCACACTGCAAACTTACTTTAAACGCTCATTGTTTATTTCTCATTAATTTTCTCACACATGTTTCGTGTCTTCCACATGTTTCGCGTCTTACTTTCTCGCGTTTTTCAGTGGCATCGTATTTTTCTAAATTGTGATGTGCTTATTAATTGTCATAGAAGGCCATTTTGATTTATAGAGACATGACGTCAACCGTGAAAGTAAAACACGAGAGCAAGGCCACACACTGACACAAGCCCTAAAAGCAAAAAGAAGACGGCGCATAAAGTAAAATCCCAAAACAAACAGAAATTATTCGAATCATGTAAGAAATAAACAAAACACGTAGATTGTCTACATAAATGACAAGGATATAAAAGCGAATTGAGAGACGATAAAAGAAAAAGTAACAAATACACGCGATAAAAACACAGCTATTGAGAACCTCAAAAAACGTTCAAAGAGTATCAAGTCTTCAAGGTTTCTTCCCAAAGCTGAATAACCTCTTCCTCTCTTTCGGAATAGACGGTGCTCCTCCGTTTATAGATGCGCCATCATAAAGCGAAGATCGACTACTCGACGCGCTCATAGCTGGGCTCAACGGTCTACTCTCCTCCTCATCATCCGTGTGAATCGCCGGTACCTTTAATGCAACCGACGCCGTCGATGCCGATCTCGACACTCCCTCAGGCCGATACACTCCCGTAAGTCTAACCTCTCCCATCCCTCCGAGTCCCAACGGCATCCACACATCAAAGGACGTCTTTGACTGTTGAAGAAGCGTAGAAAGATCAAGATCGATTTCACCCATAGGTTTGCTTTCTGCAAACATATTCTTGTCTTTCATAATGATGCGGACAGTGTTGGGGGGGACGCGGATGGTGACGGATTCGTGAGCCCAGACGGGGTCGAGGGTTTTCTTTACCACGCGGGTCTTGTGGAGGACTTTTTCTTTGCCGTGAACGAGTTGGACGACTGAACAAGAAAGTTAACTCTTGCGTTGAATTGTGTAAAGCTTATAATATTTTCCAAAAGAGAAACTTACCCTTGATGTAAGGGTCCGAAGTTCCACCAAACGTCTACGGGCTTTAGGTTTCTCGCAGCCTCGATGGTCAAGACGACAGTACCGTAGAGTTGCTGACGCTGGCGTTCCTCAAATCAAGGCTTTTGAAGCGACTGATTTTGCAGACAAGGACCGTGCAAGCTCGATGGGACTCGAGGGACGGTCTACCGAGAAATAGTTATAACAATTAGCATGAGCCAGGTGAACCGACAAAAAAAAAAAAAAAACCAAACCAAACCAAACCAACACTCACCAGATGGCTCTGGTGACCCAGCTGCATCTCCAAGAGATCTAATAGGTGCATTCCTACCCTTCGCGATATCCTCTGCTGTCAGTCCACTCTGCTCCTGTTTCGGGATAGCCTTCCCGCCCAGATGCTCGACAGAGGACGTAATAGCCCCAACAGCCGAGCTTCCCAACCCCTTTGTAAACTTCGCCAATCTCCCATCCTCCTTCTTATCTCCAGCAGCCACATCGTCGTCAAACGCGGACTCATCCAACACCTGCGGCACAAACAGAACTCTCAATCGGATAAATCCACCACGTGCGCCTTCGAGGGTAACAGCGCAACGTAAAGAGCATCGGGTGCGATCTTAGAAAGTTGGAGAGAGACGGTTCCAAGGTTGTGTGTTTGCCCATAGCGTTGTGATCGCGGACGGTAATGGGCGAGGGTAGAGCGGAGACGAGAACGGATGTTGGCCCGTGACAGTTTCGTTGAAAGTGGGGCTGACTTGCTTTTGTGGACCTTGGTTTTGTGGATGGGTTTGTCGTTGAGGGCAATAATGCAGTAAAGGGTCGGAGGTGCCGCTGAGTCGACGGCTTCGAGGTGAACGCATCGACAATGTCAGCATAGAGGACACCCATACCTGTTTTGGTTCAAGATTAATATAATACACTAATTAAATAAAACAGTTATAGCAAGAAATTATACTCACTCTTTGAGCTATCCTCATCAGCCTCCATCTGTATAGGCGCATAACCCACAGACACTCTCAACTCCCCAACATTTCCCTCCCACCCATTAGGATGCAACGGCACCCACACATTCCTCCGTCCAGCAACCTCCAAAATATCCGCCGTCCAAACCGCCACGATCGGATCATTGCTCTGTCTCTTCAAATCATCACCAGCAGTACGAACCAGAACTTTAGCCCTGCTGTTTTGCAACGTTTTTGAAAAAGACGTCAAAGGCGGCATCCCAGATCGGATCCCTTCATCCGACGTTGAACTCGCGTTTGGCCGGAAACTTCGTCGTCAACCAGGAGTTCGGCATAGTAGTTTTGCGGGGTTTTCGAGACCACGGAGTTCGTGGACGCGAAGACGGACGATACCAGCGCTACGAGGACAACGTTAGCACAAGCAATAAATCTTTTCTTAAAAACAAAATACTCACGGTAACTCTTGAGCACTTCTACAGGCGGCTCGTAGTTAAGCAACAACTTATGTGTAGCATCCGTCGCCGGTCCCTTCAGCAACTCGGAAAGGCTCACCATCCCCTTCAAGCCTTCTCCGTCTTTGTCTCGGGAGCCTCAACAACCACAGGCGTCTCACCCTCCCTCGAAATTCTCTCCCTCTCAGCATCTTCAGCTTCGTCATGGAGCTTGCTAAGAGCCTTCAACTCCTCTTCCGTCTTGGGTCGCACGTAGTGTTCGCCAACAACTTCGAGCATCTCAATTTCAAGGTGAAGGTGACCCTTTTGACCAGCCTTAGCGCCAGCTCCGATGCCGACCATATTAAGTGCGGTGGTGGAGGCTGGTGAGAAGGGGTGGGCCAGCGAGGGTTTTAGAACCTTGCGGGTCTTTTACTGGTGCTGTCCTCCGTCTCGTCCTGGTTGCGAACGATGTAGATGGGAGCCCACCTTGTACAATCCCAACATGTCAGCAGGCTGAGGTATCAAATACGAATATATACTTACACATCCATAATATTTCCCTTCTTGACGACTCTCAACCCATCTGTCTTCTGCTTCAACAAATAAGCCTGCCTCTTCAAATCCACCTCCTCCTTCTCATCATGCATATCCTCTCATCTCCTCCTCCTCACCTTCCTCGCAATCCTTTTCTCACGGTCCGCAACATCCTCAGCGACATGATCCCAAGACGCGGGGTTAGCAATTCCTCGAGAAGGAATTCAACTCTTCCAAGTCCAAGATCCTTCTTGACCTTGTTGTAGTCCCAAAGTTCAATGCGGATAGGCTCGTTCCGGGAGTAGCAGACAGCATGGAAAACTTCATTCCAGGTGGGGTCGAGGGTATTTTCCTTGACATGGGTTGCTCCGATAGGACGGCGGGAGAGATGAAGTTTGGCGTAAGGATCGGATTTGCCTTCAAAATCAAGACAATCGAAGACATCAATACACCAGAAGTCTAATGATAACCAAAATAGTAGGAACACGTACGAAAGCTTCCACATTTGCAACTCCCTTGGCTTCGATAAGGTTAATCCTAATCATTCCAATAGGCTCCTTTCTAACGACATCCGCATTTTTGTGGCAGTTCTCAAGATCCAATGGCTGCCATTTGCAAGTGACGCGCAACTTTCCAGTGGCAGCAGAGAGCTTGTACCAGTCAGACTCGTTTCCAGGAGGTTTCTACAGCCAATAAGTATTTAACTACAACCACAAAAATGTTTAAAATTACCTTCTGAATCAAGTCCTTCACAGGCACAGTGACAGTTCCCAAGTACCTCCCCTCATCCTTAACGGCAAAGTTCAGTCTGCAGCATTCGAGTCCGCCACATAATACACGAAAGTGTGGTCCCACACTGGATTATTCGTCTTCTTGGCAGCCGGGGTGGATCCCAACACATTACTGGGCGAAACAGGCGGTCTCGCCAATCCATTGATGCAAGACTACATGTAGGGTTCGCGGACTTACTGCAAGGAAGTTCTTTGGCTTGATGGATGGTGATGGTGAGCACACCCGTAGTTAGTTTGGCTTCAGCCTCGGCACGAGCTTTCGCGGCTTCCTCGCGAATCTTCGTGGCCTCCGCTTGAGCTGCCTCACGAGCTTTAACGGCAGCGGGTCTTCGTCGACGGTCGAGGCGGTAGGGGTGGGAGCTTCGATGGTCTCGGTCGTCTTGGGTAATGGGTAGTAACTGAGATCTACGCGAACTTCTCCACGGGGTTTGCCACCTTCCTCATGCATGACGTGTTTCCACACATCCGAGTCTTCAGGGAAGGGAGTGCCCCATTCGGTGAGGAGACGGTTACGATCGACCTTGGAAAGGGGTTTATCGCCAGAAACTTTGCCGCGGATGTCCATGGGATCGCCAGAGTTGGTGATGCTAACGGCAGACGCCTTGTTCTTGAGACGTGAAGAATCAGATTCAAGGAGACGGATCCATTGGGCGAGTGGGAGGGACTCAGTGAAACCCATGGATTTATCATTAAGAGCTTCGTTTTGTCCATAATCTGGATCTTGAGCATGTCGGGACGGCGAGCGTTTGGAGGAAGGTCAGGGGAATCTCCAGGTGGGACTTCATCACCGCAATGTAGTAAGTCTCGCCCCAGTAAGGAGATAGCCTTATAAACTAGTCAACACTAAAAAAGATACTAAAGTAGAAACCAAGAAAAACTCCATTTCACTTACGATTGTGAAATATCACTTGTCCTTGCTACTTCCTTATCTCCGATGACAATCTTTGCATACGGGTCCGATACACCGCCAAGCTCAACGTTCTTGAGATCCTTAGCCTCGAAGATGGTGATTTTAAGGACACCAACAGGAACATCTGTCGTGTTGTAAATGTCAAATTACTCAAACTAAAATTTCCAAACCAAAAAAGCAATATCGCCAACGCAAAAAAAAAAACAACATACCAGAGCTAGTACCCTCAAAGAAGGCTTCCATATCGAAAATGTTCTTGTTAGGCTCAACGTAACCAGCGAGCGACGAGTTGATGATACCAGCAACCAATCCGGAAAGTCCGGACTAAAAGCAGCAAGTTAGAAAAATAAGAAACGGCATAAGAAATTTCCCAAAACTTACGTCCATAAGATCGATACCCTTCAAAGGCCGCAACTTGAAGTTAACAACCGGGGGTTCAAGGAAACTGTACTCAATGAGCTTGATGTGAGGGTGCTTGGTCATGTACTTGATGCCAACACGAAGCTAAGGGAGCGGTGAGCATGAAAAAATTGCTGAAAGAGAAAGGATAGTATACTCACCTTCCCACTAAATTCAATATTTGCAATCAAAATTGGGATCATGTTGTACTTGACTTCGATCCTGGAGCTTCTAATCTCCCCAAGCTCCTTCTCTCTCTTTGAAAATCATCCTCATCGACAGGCGTAAAGTTCAAGTCCCAATCCATCAAATGCACATCATCGCTCGTCTTTGCGATCGTCCTGATTGTCTCGATACGCGGCGCTGCAGATCCAAGCGTGAACACTGGCATGCTCATAGATGATCCGAGCGACGGTTCTAAAGACGCCTTGAGCGATGCAGAGAGACCAGGTTCCATCTGTGTCCACAACCTCTGCACAAACTTATTGAGCCACTCGACAGTCTCTGATTCATTCTCGAGCCTCCTGATCGCCCAAGTTCCTAGTTGTCTCAACGGCAACGTGACGACGGATCGCGGAAAGATTCGTGCAAACGCATTACCGACAAATACCATAAGAAGAAGTGCCCAAGCAATGCTGAATCCAAAACGGTCCAAGAATGTATGCCCAAAACAAACCAAAGGAGATGTAAAGGGAGCTGGTAAGGGATTCCCAGTACATAAGACCCTCGATCATCGGGCGGTAGGTCTGGACAGTGTTGCGGACGGCGTCAGAAGCGCCTACGATTGAGGTGATGGGGGTGTGGAGGTAGGTGGGGATTTGGTCGTCAGAGTCGAAGATGGTGCCGGTAATCGGGTCATGGCTTGAGCGACTGCAGTAGTTTTCTTTTGCCGCCTTTGCTGATCATGGTTTGGGCGGCGATGACTGCTTTGCCTGCTGACTTCATTTTGCTGGCACCAGCAGCTGGCAAAACACGAAACCAATAGAGTAGAGTGAGACATTTGCAAGTTCAGGAGACAATACGTGACGT
This sequence comes from Chytridium lagenaria, assembly GCA_025449115.1. NCBI lineage: Eukaryota > Fungi > Chytridiomycota > Chytridiomycetes > Chytridiales > Chytridiaceae > Chytridium > Chytridium lagenaria. The sequence goes on from JAHLKC010000176.1 coordinate 6,822, forward strand.
GTATCTGTGCGCATCCGCGAAGATGGCTCAAGTTTAGATCACGACGATAAAATGTGAGAAGTTTGAGGACATACCCGCTGACCCCACGCTGACATGCTGGTCACCTTGTGAAGCTTGGCTTGAATTTCAAAGTCGTCGGAGTCACGTCCTCATCAAAAGCCGGTGAAGAATCTAAAGAGAATCCATCCAGTTTCAACGATCCTGACGTTTGAGACGAGGACGCCCCAGCGCCATTCACTAGTGGCTTAGCATTGCCATTGGAGAAAGCGTTGACGGCAGCAATAAGGCAGGTGGTGGAGCGACAACCGATCCAGGTGATTCTTTTGCTGGGTGTGTAAAAGTCTCGACGGCGTCGTCAAAGACGTCGTTGTCGACGCTTACGTCCTCCTTTAAGGGCATGGCTGGCGTGGGGCGTGGTGTGGAATCACCAATCATTTTGATGAATGGAATGTGATCCTGGTAAGGGACTGAGGACTGTGCTTACACGCAGTGAAGTATCCTTGCTGTGACGGTGGGGATGTGAAGTTAAGTCCTTTGAGCCCGTCACCAACTTCGGTGTGTGAATGATTGCACTGATGCTTGAAAAACAGAAGTACAGGGAACCAGTGGATAAGCAAATATTTCTTTTCGCACAAAAAAAAAAAAAAAGACACCAAGAAAGGAAGGTATGCAAAGGGCAGAGGGTGATAGAGGGCATTAGTGTTATTGTAAAGAGACGCCATCAGATCGTGTCGCATTGCACTCTCACTCATTAGCAGCAACCATGCAAATCAATGACTCTTACATTCCGTCTATACGAAACCTATTTCATAATGCGCTTTCACTAAATTACGCAAATAAAACACTTCCCGTCACAGAAGAAAAAAACACAAAAAAAACCCACGAAAACCCATATTTCGTAACTAAGAGAATTTATTCTCTAAATTAAAAGTAGGGAAAAAAAATCCACAAAATCTCAATACTTTCCCTTTTTCAAAGCCTCCAACAACCCCTCCACGCGTCCATCAATCCACTCACACAACCCCTCCAAATCCGCCACAACGTCCTGAACCCCCTTTTTCCTCTTCTCATCAACCCCATTCGCAGCCTCCTCCAAAAACACAATCACGGCCTCATGCAACATCTTTGCTTTCTCCACCTTGCTCTTCAACTCCTTGATGAGCATCTCCACCAGCGTCGTGTACGTCGCGACGTCAAGAATTTCGGTTCGCTTCTTTGAGCTCTCGATCGCTTCGATTTGGTCTTGAATAGAGAAGAGGATGGCTTTCGCTTCTGTCTTGAATACACTGAATTTCTTAGATGCCTTAGCCGCGTCAAACGCGTTGGTGAGCGTTGCAAATGCGGCGTCAACCTTCTGTGAGGAGGCGATGATAGAGATGGCCTCACGTTGGAGCTTTTCCTTCTTCACATCGTCTTTGGTCTAGAAAAGAATATTATGGAAGAGTCAGAACATGTTAAAAGAATGACACAACAAAAGGTTTACCTTGACGATGGCCAAGTCGACACGTGCAATCACCATGCCTAACAAAAGGAATCCAAAGACCACGGAGGAAACAATAACTGGTTTCCTTAAAAGGAGGTACGAGGGGAAATCATATGAAATCTAACAGAAACATTAGCGTCCCAAAATTCGTGAAAAAAAAGACTCATAATAAAGTGCGAAAAATAAAAGGGTTTACGGACCGTCACAGAACAGCGAACTCATCCGCCACATTCTTCTTCACAATGTTGACACGCGGACGGCCGAGGGTATCCAGGTTGGTGTAGTAAGTGTCAACAAACTGATCGTCCGCCGTAAAGGGGAAGAGAGAAACCTTCACATTGCTGTGTTATGGAAGTTACAGAATATTTTTGTGAATAATTTCAAAAAACGCAACGCAGGCGAAAGTATAACCAAATAAAACAAAAAAAGAAACACTCACGTGGCTCCATCTGGAAGAGCGACGCTAAGCGTCGCAGTCTCAATGCTGACATTTTTGATTGATCCAATAAACGGCACGGAAAAGGTGGAAACGTCCGTGCGGAGCCTCGACCTTGAGGAAATCGCGCAACGGAACATCAAAAGTGTGGTGCCACGCGTACTTCCACCCTCCGTAGAGCGGGTTAACGAGTCGGATGTGGAGCAGAGAATTCTGCTTTCCTTTTCTAAGGTTTGACGTTGACACGTTGCCGATGTCATCGCGGTAGTAGACGTTCGAAATGTTGCCTGGGAGGTGAATCCTAACTTCCTTGACAACGTTGGTCTGCTGGTGCCTATGAGCAGTGAATTGGTAGTCGACACGCGAAAATGCACTTCCTCTCAAGCTTTTCATTAAATTAAATTTAGAGTTAGCGTCTTGAATAATAAATATAGGCAAGAGCGAAGTAAGGTCAACAAGACTTAAAATAACAGTGACGACGACTTACACAGCGCCGCGGTGATGAAGGTCGTAGCTCTCCATGACGGCCATATGTCACCCAGATGACTGATTTCAACGTCCTTCCTGTATGTCTTTGCGACCAAAAGTCCCTTGTTGTCCTCGTAATGTACGTTTAAAGGGCTGAATGCCTTTGCTCCAACGTCCTGGTAAGGTCCGAATGTCACAACGTTGAGGAACGAGAATGAGGCTTAGGTGCAACAATGTCGTTTGACCAAGATTGATGAAGGAAGCCTAAGAGGAAACGCGTGTAAGTGCGACCCATATAGAATAACAAATAAAAACGGTAAAGATTGTGGATGAATAGAATATACTAACTTAACTGGTAGTCTTCTGTTTCTCGGTAGGGTATGGGGAGCTGACGTAGGCATTGGTGTTGAATTCGAGGCGTTGGGGATCGGTCTGATCGATGACCTTGGGAAATGGCTTAACGGCCTGGGTATAAACAATTGTGATGTCCAGCGAAGACTTTTCACCCTTTTCAAGCGGTGTAGTCACTTAACGCTGTACACCTTGACCTCCCTGTAATAATGTAAAAAGTAAAAAGAAATGAGTATGGGATCAACGGCACAAAAACAATGCATCCCGTTGAATAACACTGTCTGCTTTGATGGCACCTCTGCATGATCCAATTTACACCCGTAGCAACCTTCCTGTCCCTCCTCTCCAGAATATCAATGTAAGAGATGTTTGCAGCAAGAGTCGTCGGAATGGAAAACTCGTAAGACTCCAACTTTGCGTCAGCGTCAAGAAGAGGATGCTGATCTTCTCTCGGACAATGCCAGTGGCCGTAAGGTCTATGCTCCTGACAGCATAGTGTTCTTAACTGCTGCGAGGGATGCGCGACGACCAGGGATAGAAGTAGCAGCAGTGCCGCGATGGTCTCATCATCGCAATATGTTTCTTGAAGAAAATGCTGGACGGAAATTTTGCAACACTAGTAAGCACTATAAGCTACGACGACAGACTCACGATTGAATGAGAGGAGCTCATCTTGAATCCTTACTCTCTCCTCCCTTGAGACAACCAAGTTTTGACGGTACAGTAGTCGAGAATGAACACGGGCCGCTCTTATCGTCTTTACTTTTCAATAAGTTGGTCTTCACGGGCCACCTTCTACCGTTACACCGCTTCCCTGTTGAGATCTAAAAATTGAGAGCTGCAAATGAGCATCCCATGCACTTGATCTCACTCACCAGAGTCCTCAAGCCAGGGGCTTTGGAGTGCAGTGCTTTAAAAATAACTGCATTTCTTCAATAAGATCATTCGCGGATGCTCTAAATTGCTTGCAGAATCGTCTGACGAGCCAAAAAGAGCTGGACCAAGGTTGCATCCGCGAGCCAGGAACGAAAAAGAGCAGAAAGGCGTGGGAAGCCAGAATGCTTCTCAACCCCACAAAGGTAGATTGGTCAAGGTATCCAAGCAGTCTCAGAAGCCAAGGACAGTGATGGACCCGTTGAACGACTCCAGTTCCGTGAGGCTATCCGAGGGAAATCGATGAGCGCTTACGACATCCTAACCACGATCCCTGTCGAAATCGTCAAGTCGTTCACTTTCACGGACTTTGTTGGGATGTTTAAGCTTTTAAAGAGGACCGAGAATGACAAGACGCCTAGCCGCATGCGGAAGGTCATGGCAATCATGGATGAGGCTGGAATGCCCCTCAGCACAACTTTATATTCTTACCTTGCTGCCGCGTATGCGGATGCAGGTGATATTGAGGGGGTCCATGCAGTCGTTAAGGAAGTGGAGGATAAGAAGCTTCCACCTATTGTTAACATGGATACATATCTTGGTCGAGCCTATGGCTCTTTGGGCAAAATCGAAGAGGCGCGCCGCTATGCACTGTTAATTGCTGAAAGCAGAACCAAAGAGACTTCCGCAAGTCATATCTCTGGCATTGTCGACTCCATCCTCCGATACGCCAATAACAGCGCCTCCGATGAAGCTTTGCAAGGAGCTCTTGCTCTTTCACAGGAAACGGATGTGCTTTTAAACGAACGAGCATACAATCACATCATCATGTTCTACATAGCCCGCAAGGATGTGACAACATGATGGCTAATCTTCGCGCAAAGCATGCGTTAGGTTACCCGTCGGATATGTTTGTTTACACCAAAGCTATGCATCTTTTGCTGAACGAGAAGAGGGACGCTGAAGGTGTCATTACACTATATGCTGAAGTCAGGGCACGGAAACTCACACCCAGCTCTTCTGTTATCTCAGTAGTTTTTGAGGCAGCTATCCTGCTGAAAGATCCTGAGACTGCTTTGAAAGTAATGCATGAAGCTAGAACAGCTAAATGGTATTTGGCTGAGGATGTCGGCTACTGTTCTTTCTTTGCAAGGGCTATGATGACTAAACCAGAGTTGTTCAATGACTTACCCGGCTTTTATCAGAAAGCCTTGCCAGGCGAGCATCCGAACCTGATGGTCCTTACGGATCTTATTAAGGGTTTACGAAGACTGACAGTTTCGGACCCCAATGGCAAATGTAAACCCTATTACACTGATGAAGCTAATTCGTTGCAGATATTCGCAAAGTATGCCAAGTGTACCAAACATTCACTGGACATCCGGATTACAAGAATGAAGCTGTCAATCTTACGATAAGAGCGCTGCTTGAGCGCAAGCAATTCGACGCCGCTTACGACCTCTTCAATACTGACGCTCTTTTAAAGAATGACCCTTTTGCTAATAACGCCTTTGTCGGATACTTGTCCGGTTCCGGCAAGTATAAGGAAATGTGGGAATGGATTGAAGGAATGAAATCTATTTTCAGCAGAATAGACGCGTCAACATGGGGAGTGGCGTTTGCTGGGACGTGGAAGGAGGGTGAAAAGTTTGGTGAGGAGGCCAATAAGGTGCTGGCGAAGTTTCGCGAATGCTTCTTTGACTCGACTCTCGAGGTTGGTGTCAGGAGAGCTGCAGGGATGATGAAGAAATATGGATCGCTTGCAAAGGCTTTTGCGAAGAAGGGAGATGGGGATATTAAGAAGGGGATGAAAGTTATTTGCAGAGACAGCACCTGATTTCAAGCAGGCTGCCTCGACCTCTAAAGGTGCTTCTGCTGAAAGTGCTTAATTGATGCTGATGATGTTAATTATTAATTCGAAAATACATCATGCTCACGGTTTGACACAACCAATCTTAGCGACAAGATATGCGATGCACATCCGATTTTAAAACGTACGAGATGTGAGAGCGTTAAAGCAATTTGTGTAGATAGGTATGTAATAACTAACATATGAAACGGTTACATGTGGATTTCCATTTACTTTCCTATTTGTGTCGATGTTCAAACCACCACGGTAAATACATAAAAGTCAAACAAGATCTATGCGAAATTGATAACAGTAAAAAAAATAGGGATGCAGATGTGAAAACAATATTTGTGGGAAAGGGAATGAAAGAGATGCGATATATGGGGTAAAGGCAAAAAAAAAAAAAGGGGGGGGTTGGAAATTAATGAGATGGTTTGGCTATACTTTTAACCATGGAAAACAACGTCAAGGAGATAGAAGAAATTGCGTAAAAACAGGACTTAAGATAGGAAATGCTCGCAAATCTAATTCCGTTCCCGCATCTCCACTGTCACTCTCTCGTCTATCGCGCCGTCATCAACCCCAATCACCTCATCGGCCTCGTTATCTTCCACAATCCCTGCCTCCCCCATGCCAGCAGCCCCTTCTAATAACACATCCTCCTCATCATGTCCCTCAATCCCCGCCTCCCGTATAGCCCGTTTCAGCAAGACTGATAAATACACAAATCCACCGACAGCGGCAATCAGGCCTCCCACCATGAAAGAAATCTCAAGTATGGTGGCAGGTTTCGGTCCGTTGTCACCGTCTTTTGGGTCTTTGCCACCACCGCCACCTCCAATGTCAGCTAGGGTTTGAAGGGTGGAGCCAATGTAGACGTGGATGAGGTTCTTAAACGCTGCGACGGAGGTGGCGGCGGCGTAGCGGGGAAGGCTGATGGTGGTGGTGGAAAAGATGACGTTCATGATGCCGAATCTACGGTAAAGAGTAATGAGAAATTGGCCCGGTGTATTATATTAAAGATGAAGACGCAGGACCACGAGCAGAAAATAACAGTTGACACTCACGGATATGGTGCAAGGCGTATGAGGATAAGTAGCTATACCAGAAATGGAAAATAAAGAACAAGTTAACAAAAAATGAAATCTAAAAAGAACTGTAAAACCACCTTCAACCCGCCCTTCTCAATCGCATCCTCAACCACTTTTAATTTAGGATATCGCTCCAACAACATTGACCGGTAATGCGACCCAAGGAACTTTCGTGACGCAACAAAACATAAAACGCCACCAGCAACCGCACCAAGGTAAGCGGGAAGGAATCCACCGGGAAAACCAAAGATGAAGCCGCAGAGAACGAGGGAGGTACCGTAGCCGATCATAGGTGGGAAGCATGTGGCAAAAACGATAAGACCCATGATCATGGCACCGCTGTCGGTTTATAATAAATGAAGATAAAGTATATTAGGTTGCTGGCGCTGAAAAGCAGTATTATCAATCAAAGTATGCCATTATGCTGCATCGCTTCCATTCATACAGGAAGGTCTGCGCGGCATTCAAACGCATTTGAGACAAATTAAAAGTAATAGAAGAGGACTCACCCCGCCCCCATCCCCCTCACACTCGCACAAAAAGCCATCAAAGGCGGTATAATCTTATCCTTAAACGCCCAAAGCAACACCCCAAGCACACCCGTCACTGCAGCAATAGCCCAAAGCGCCGCCCATTTAGGTGAAAAGATCCATTGAAGAAACTCGACGACCTTTTCTCTCAACGTTGTGGGTGCTGGTAGTGGGAGTGGAATCTCTGCATCGACGGACGGTGAAATGGGGTAATCGTCGTCGTCGAATTGGATAATGTTGAGGGGTGGTGAGATGGTGAGGTCGGAGGATGGGGCCGGCTGATGGCCGACTTCGGGGATCATGCAAGCATCCCCCACTTTTTGCAAGTTGGCTTTATGGAACGTCGTACTGTGGTTTTGATTGAAGGTGAGGACAAAGGAAGGCAGGACTTGGACGACTAGACACGGTAGAGAAGGTTCGTGTCTACAGGTTTCATTTTAATGTACGAGTACCTACTTCATGTGCGCGTCAGATGCATGGGTTTTTTTGGCCCAACTATGATGCAACACCACCACGTAGTTTCTCTGCACTCGCTTCCTGTAAACTATGATTACCTACATACCAGATAAAGTCAAATGGGCGTGAATAAAAGTAAACAGCACAAAGATTAGTGCAGCCGGCTGATTGTAACGAAATAACAGAGGAAATTCAAGGTGTAGAAGCTATCATATTCGAAAAGGATGACCAGTTCCCAACATCATTCAAACCCTCTACAATCACAGCTGTGAGACGCATTAAACCCTTGCTAGCTGTCACCTGCAACAGTTCTCCATCTCTACATGTCAAGGCCGAGACCTTCACAAATGGTAGGGTTATAGAAGCGATACTAATGAGCTTTGTGTTGGCCGGAAAGTCATAGAGTTGAGGGTGTTGTTCAATCTTTGTTTACGCGAAGGATAACTGCCTCTTTTTTTTCACGTCATATCAAATATGTATAAGCTTTAAAAACTTCTTGATTTCGGCATCATGCATTCAAGGTCTTAATGCAGCGTGCGTCAAGAATAATTCACATAAAGCATACATGAACCTTCAGCACAAAGCCCACACGTTTTTAAACAGCATCGCGCTCTTCAACTTGACATTAAACAAACATGACCGGCTATTCCCGCACTACTGTAGAAAGGACCTATCACGGTCCTGGCTTTTGATATATTAAATGTTCTTATGCACACAACTTTATCCACGAAAATCAAGGAAATAAAAACATCACTGGTATTATTATGCACGTAAAGAGAATGCATGCGAGACAAATGGAAATATGCAAAAGAGGAGTAACAGTTTCAAGCATAAAATAATAAAAAGCGAGAAAAAAGAAAACAAAAACAAAGAGGTATGCATGCAACAAAAACCACAAAGACCGTAAAAAGGGTAGTGTTATAGGAGTATTTCCAACAAACTTAGACACCTTTCTCATAACCATCTCCTCCTCCCCTCCTCTCCAACCTCAACCCCACTATCATACTTTCGAAAAAACCCATCATCCTCCTCCCTACGTCCACCCACCAAAGACGGCGCCCGTCTCCCCCGTCTTTCCTCCCCCCTCCCATCATCCTCCTCCCTCCCACGTCTCATCATCATCGCCAAAGATCCAAAAGATCCTTTCCGTTTAACCGTCCGCACAGGCTCCATCGGCGGGTTGGCGGCGCGCCTTTCACCCGCACATCGTCCACCGGTGCACTCGCCCGTCTACCGATTTGCGGGTAACCCTACTCGCCGGTCCCGCCGCCGTCGGAGACGTCACAGGCGCGCTAACACCCCACATGAACCCTCTCTTAGGCGCCACCTCTCCTCCTCGAACTCTTGACGCGGCGCAACAGGGACAGACGGGGTTCGTTTTTTCTTGGGGTCATCTTGCTCAACCCGTTGGGAAGGTTCAACGGATCGGCCACGACTTCGGATCAGAAATTCCCAGGGGGAGCGACGGTCGGATGAAATGGGGCGGACGATGCCTACAATTGGGTGTCGGGTTGAGGGGACGGAGGTGGTTGCGGAATGTCGCGTGAACGTGGGGACGGAGGTGGTTGGGATGTCACGTGAACGTGGGACGGAGATGGACGCGAGACGTCGCGTGAACGCTGGATTCATGATATGACGGATGTTCAGAGGTGGGTGTAAAAGACCACGCGTCTTGCCGCGGCGGTGACAGCGGCCTCCTCATCTCCTCCCTCGTCCCAAACCAATCCTCCCCTCCCCTCCTCATTGGCTAGTACTCTCTGCGCCATCACCTCCCTCTCAATCGCATAAACTGATGCAGCAACAACCGACTCTCTTTTGCGGCCACATCATTGAACTGAGCGATAAAGGGTTCCCGTGCGCCTAATCTTCTTAAAGGCTCATTACGCCGTGCAGTATATGACGTATCAATCTTCCCACCCTCATCCTCATGAGTTCACCCACAACCGGTTTCCGCACAACTTCACGGCGAGTAGCATACGATGTCGAGATGTGGGGACGCGTGGACAACGTGGTAAGGTGTGGGGTGGATAGATTTCTGGGGTGCGCCTTGTAGGAGGTGATAGTAGTCGGAGATACTGGGGGGTGAGTGGGGGATGGATTTATGGGGCTTTCGTGGGAGACATTAAAAGTAGCAGTGATGGGATCGTGTATAAATTGAAGCCGGGGTAGGATGAGGTCTTCAATGGGTAAGGAGATGTATCGGGATGATTTTGGGATATGTGGTGAGGCTTGCACAACATACGTATCCGTACCAGCCTTCAACGGCGTTCGCGTCGCCGACACACCGTCATCCAAGCTCTCCCCATCTCCATCCCCATCCTCCATCTCCGCCTTAAACGCATTGATCAGGTCCAATATATCCACTTCCGGCGTCACCTCATCCCCTGGCGGTTCGTCATCCCCATCATCAACCTCAACCTCACATCCTCCTCATCACAAGGCGCTTCCCTCGCAACTCCCGTCCTCAGAACCTCCACCTCCTCCTCTGTAACATCTGATACCGTATCCCCGCCCTCCTCTCTAACGCTCACAAACGTCGTCGTCGGTTCCGATACCACCGGGGTAGCTGTCGACCGCGCTGTGACAGCGTCCTCTGTTCCAAGGCTCCGGATTGAGATCCGGTCTGTTTCGGGATGTGTGATGAGATGGGGATCAACTTCAACAGGGTGTGAGTGGGTAGGTGGTATAGCGTCATCGAGAGACACGTAGGCGTTGAAAGGCTGTGAAGGCATAGCAATACCGTCATCGAGGTTAATAGGAATTCTAACAACTTCCTCTACCCCTTATTCACCTCTTCACCCTCCACCTTCATTTCCCTCGCCTCCTGAAACATTTCCAAAGCCTCCCCAAGCGAAGGTCGATTCCTCACCGACGAATCCCTCCTTCGCCTCATACTCGTCCGTCGATAAGGCATCGCATAAGACAATGGTGACGCCGACCTTTCACGTTCACGCTCCGGTGACGACGACGGTGGTGTGGTCGTTATAAACGGTTGAACGGGTGAAGAAGCATCTACAAACAAATGCATCAGACTGATGATCAATCAAAAACCTCTTCCCCACAACGAATATAAACAACAACGACACCAAAAGAAAAACTAATATACCTCTAATCCTCCCCCTCTCCTCACCCACCCACCCCAAACTCCCTCTCCCAAGGCTCCCTCTCCGCGCCAAACTCCCCCTCATCGAAATACTCCGCCTCCAGTCGCCTCAACCACAATCTCTCTCAACCTTTCATCCATAAACCCCCCCACAATCTCCTCCGCAGCAGCCGCAGCGACAGGTGGTGGTCTAACGAAAAATGGCGCCGACGACCGTCGAACCCTCGGCTGTCCGTCGTTAGATCCAAAGGGTTCACCAAACCTTCCCCCAGGAGCCTCTCCAAACCTCCCACGGGTCGAAGGGTGGATAACGAAGGACGTCGTGAAAGTTTCGTATCATGTTTCACTGATTCCAAAGAAGGTGACGATGGTCTTGGTCTGGAAACCGATAAGGATCGACTCCTTGTCACTCCTGTTTCGCCATCTTCAACCCTCATGCGATTCACACTCCTCGGTCTCTCCATCTCCTTCTCCACTCTCTTTCTCCCCCGCCTCCTCAAACTCCTTCATCACAAGCTCCCTCAACCGCACATCCCATCCAGACGCAATCATCTCCATCCTCGTCCGTCTCTCCATCCCAGACACCGACGACGTCTCTGAGGGTGTAGGTGACATCTCTATCCTTATCCGATTCTCCGACCCACACACCGACGACGTCTCAGAGGGTGTAGGTGACGCCGCCCTCATCTTCATCTCCGCTCCTCTCATCTCCGCCCCTCTCTCCTCCACTCTCGATGTCACCATGAGTTCCGACGCAACAGCAACCCCACCCTCAACACTCCCCTCCTCATGCTCAACCCTCTCATCCTCGCCGGTTTCGAAACCGCCAACGCGTTCGACAGTCTCGCCCTCGCTGATCGTCGCCTCTCCAAGACGTCGTGATGCGATGGATCATGGTCGGTCATGACAGGGGTATGAGGGTGCCGTGTCGTCAATATGTATACATATAACTGAAGTTTTCTATGATCTCATCAATAAAAGGGTGTGATGACGGTGTGGTGGATGAGGTGGCGAAGGTGTGCGATGAGAAGTTGCTGACCGGTACCTCCCCTGTTCCTCCGTCCCTTCGTTCCTGGTCCTGTCTCTGTGCCTCCAGAGAGGACAAGCAGCAAAGCAAACAGAAGGATCGAGATGATGAGCAAGCGAAAAGGATAAAAGGAAGGAAAAAAAGAAAAGAATAAAAAAAAGAGAGAAAGGGGTGTTTTCGGACATCGGACAACTAGAACCAGGGGGGGATCGTCATCCATGCATATATAGACTCGCTCGAGACGAGGGTTTGGTGGGTGCAGAGATAACGCTGTGTTGACGGTGAGAAGTTACGGCGTTTCATGGAGAATGGGGTTTTTTGTGAAGTTTAGGTGAGAGGTGGGTAGTGGCACGCTGATGCCATGCACAATTACCTCTGTATCCACCCTACTTTTGTGTCTGCCCTCAATCGATGAGAAAACTAAGGTATACACAAATTCCAATTCCAATACGCTTTCCAAAATGCCGCGTTTCATGCTGACCATCCCAACCCAGCTACCCAGACTTTACATGCTCTGCAGTCCCTTCAGCTGAAATGAAGTACTTCACCCACGTACTTTTGCCAATTGTTACAGCAATATACTTCCTTTTGATGCGTCTTTTACGTGTCTGCACGCGTTTTATATTATTAAATCAACATATTCTTTGTCACATTGGTCACATTGTTATACCCAATGACAGGAAACTACTCTTTGCTATACCAGCCGCTCGTCATTGTAGCGTGGAGTATGTAATGTTAAGTTTTAATAGCTTTGTTATAGTAAATCAGTGCAATATTCCGTCCTTTGTTTTTCCCACCTTCAGAAGTTCAGACATCAAGTAGACAAGTAAACGAGATGCGGGATTCCAGACAAGGAGGCGACGTGCGCGGACGTCTTTCACCGTTCATGATCAGTGATTCTTTCGTAACGCATTCCAGAGATAAACAGTAGACGGTCAAATCTTGAGTAAAGGTATCGTCCGCGTGCAATTAAATAGCGGCTGTACACATTGCCACTGCATTGCCTTGTGGCCTCTTGGTCAATCATCAGATGTCTCATATTGCTTAATGACTTTTCTATGAAATTTTGCGTAAAGACTGCAATCAAAGCGGTATTCTTGCGTCCATGTGAAAATGTTTGCGAACCACGCGAGGATATTTGCGTTTTACTTGTCTGTTGCTGTTATTGATACCTATCTACTTTTCACTTATCCATGCTCCTTTTCCGCTGCGATGGTATATATGGGCGGGTTTATTGAAGGGGCCATGGTGTACGTGCGCGATGGTGACGCTTAATTATGCATTATTGTTTCTTGAGGGCGGTGTTTCACCATACCCTCAGGCGCTGAATTCTGAACGGGTCTTCGTACGCGTCCTCTCCGTCGTTTACATTTACCTCCTTTTATCATCCATACCTATAACGCGTTTTATGTCTTTGGACGAGGAAGAAAAATTTCCCTATCCCGCCCCTTCATAACGACATCTTTGGGATCGTTCTATCCTCTTACCGTTAACGCATTTCGTGTCTTTTAAAGAGGGTAGGGGAAGCCCTTTCCCTGTCCCCGCGTCTTCTATCCAAGCATTTGAGGCATGAACGATTCTTACACGTCGGCCGATCCAACCTTTTTCTTCTTACCCGCAACGCGTTTTTCGCTCGTACGCGTATGCTCTGGGAGTCTAAAACAAGAAAGATGTTATACGAGATGGAACATACACCATTGGAGGGAGACGTCTTAAAGGTACAGCTGTTATTTTGAGAGATGTTTTTAACGTTGTCATTTTAAGAGACGTTCTTTTACCTATAAGTCGTCAGTGAGCGTCGGGGTACGCTATTCATCAAACGATAACACCCAAACAGCTTCCCACAAAAGCATCATAACCGTCATCGGGTTCACTTCCAAAAAAAAAAAAAAGGGTTAAAAAACGATCCCAAGGTTTCATCCCAAAAAAAAAAAGAAGTAATACACAGACTTAACTAAAAAAAATAAGGTTTTTACGTTAAAAAAACAAACAGTGTTAATATCTCAACAAATCCCGCTATATTACACGCACCGCTTTAAAATACCCACACTACATTGTACGGAACAGGTAAATGCATCTTTGAAAAATAACATCCCAAATATCCAAATTGACAGAAATAAAATGGGGATTGTATTATGCCACATAAACATATGTGAGGTGGTGATGAAATAGTAAAGAAACCGCAAAAAGTAAAAGAACGATCAATCAAAGAAGAAGGAAGCGAACAGGGAGGGGGATACCAGATATAACCCTCCAAAGAATGAAGTCAAATGGAATAGAAGATATATCATGAACCGTCGATCAGGGGGTAGAGAAAAAAAAAAATGAAATTCCACTCCTTCCCCCCTTCAACCCCACGTCCCCGAAACCCCATCCCCTTAGTCCCCCTTCCCCCTTTCCCCATCCCCCCCCATTCCCCCACGCCCCCGTCGTTCCGCCCATCCCAAAACCCCCCCCCCCCCAAAAATCACCCACTAACAATAGTAAAGTTCGTCCCAAACGCATTCGACAAAATCTCCTCCGCCGTCGCATTCGGATAAACATTATAATAATTAAACACATTCGTCAAAAACGCATCATTAATAGGACAACTGATGATCGCGACTCCAGGAAAGTTCCGGCTTCCACCCAACGTTTTCAAAAACCCAACCGTGGATCGCGCCGTATATTCAATCCGAGTGTTGCGTTTCCGGGGTGACGTGATACCACATACGCTCATAAACTATTACACGTTAAATCGTTGGGGGGGGGGGGGGAAATCACCTCTTTAAACGCTTTATCCTCCAACAATCCAACTTGAGGGTCGGGTTCATAACTCAACTCAAAGTTCATGGGGAACGTTTTGTTTTGGCGGGAAGGGAATACCATGGATGTTTTGTTGGCTTTGCCAATCTGAATCCTGCTTTTTTGGACGTAATTGGGGTCGCGGCCTACAGGTGCGGGTCCAATGAGGGGTTCAAGGGGTGGTTTAAAGTCTTTAGGGTTCTGAGCTTGAGCGATCAAGGTGTCGTTGGCGATGAGCCAGGCCTTTTGGAAAGTAAAAAAAAGGTTAAAGCGGAAAGAAAAATCAAAGGGTTATAATAAGGTAAGAATAGAAAAGGAAATGAAAGGGTTATAAAAAGGTAAGAACAGAAAAGGACATTGAAGGGTTCTAATAAGGTAATAACAGAAAGAGATTTCAGGGAGGTTTACATCAAGAGCAATTTCTTCGATTTGGAGGTCGTAGAGGTTTTCGTTGTAACAGGAAATGTTCATTAAAAGGTTAAGCTTGATTTTGATCTTGTTAAGATTTCCTTTTGCAGATGCTGGGAAGGTAGAATTCGTAGGCGGATGCCGCAAAAGCCGTGTTCTCGTTGATGGAAAGCACAGAGATAGCCGGGAATCTTTAAAAAGCAAAAAAGCGTCAAGAAAAAAAAGGAAAAAAAGACACACGCCCCCCAAAAGGAAAGTTGAAAACAAAAAACAATAAAAGGCTTTAAGTATATACCTCGGCCAAAAGAAATACCCAAACACCGCCAACACGACCAAAATAGCAACAATGACAGCCACGCAAATGATCTTAAACAATGGACTTCTCGGTAAACATCCTCTCAACCGACTTCGATCCATCAAACTGTCCCGATTTTTTTTTTTCTTGTCCGGTTTCACCTCCTCCCCGACACCGACGGCATCCAACATTTTCGCGTTGGGCACGTCATCAAAGTTGGGTCGTTTCTCCACCTTGTCGGGTTGATCGGTCCATTGTTGGTCATAGTTGACGTTGGCGTAGGCTTTTTGGTCATAGTGTTTCCGTATGCGTCAACGTTTTTGCGCAGTTGAGTTTCCGTAAGCATCGGCTTTTTGATCATAGTTGACGTTTCCATACGCGGAGGCTTGCTGCTCATACTGATGATGATAGGCAGCGTTTTGGTTGTAAGGGTCTCCCACCGGATTATTCATTGGAGGTGTATTAGCGTTATACGGGAGGAAGAGTACGGGTCATAGTATGGTTGTTGATCCCTTCCGTAAGTAGGGGAAGTAGCGTATTGACCCGTGTTGTAGGATTCTTGTGGTGTAGTATTTTTAGATTTCTTGGAGGGAGTTCGTTGGGGTTTCTTGTTGGTAGTAGTCATTGTTGGAACCGTATGCGTCATAGTACTGCTGGTTGTTTTGTCTCGACATGATGAACTTGGTTATGGGTGTTAGCAGGTTGATGCGCTGGGTGGATTGAGGTCTACGCAGATACGAGGTTGGAGGTGAGTGAATGAATGGATGAATGAACAACGGCCTCTATCGTCTATCTTTTGTCTCTATCTTTCCCTCTAAAAGTTCTTGTTGGTTTATCGAATGACAGCGATGACTCCCTTCCTCTTGTTGGTTTATCGAATGACGGCGATGACTCCCTTCCTCTTGTTGGTTTATCGAATAACGACGACGACTCCCCTCCCACCTCTTTCAGTGTGTGTCGCTTGTGATGACACAGGAATTCTAACCCAAAAAAAAACAAAAGTAAATTCTCAGAGTAACACAAGGCTGACAAGACAAGAAAATATAATAAAATTTTCATTCTTCTTTTTGACTTTGGTTTTGTTTCAATTTAGGCACAAGAAAGTCTCTTGCCATTTAAAAGGTCGATCAGAACCGTCTCCCGACCGTCGACAAAGACTCTGCGTGTATCCGCGTCCCTATCAACCCTGTCCGCATCATGCATAACCCTCGCGTAGTCCACTTCAAGTTTCCCTATACAATTTATCATTTGACAAGAGTTGATTGTTGTTGTTGACTTTTCCTTTTTACACGAATAAAGAAACACTGAATGTCAAGAGAAGGCAACCATATTCCTTATTTCGTTATAATGTAACGAATGACCTCGTTACATATACGATGGAATCGTTGAAACTGAAAAAAGATTCGCAAGGATGTTCAAAACTCTACACGAATAGGTTAGTATTGCGAAATATCGCCCCGCTGTTTCATCAACACCAAAACCAAACCATAAATCTGACTGTTTCACCCAACAACAGAACATTTCTCATAAACTATCCAAATATATAATCTGAATAAAAAGTAGTAAAAAAACAACAAAAACATCCAATACCAAAAAACCCAAACGAAAAAAAAAACAAAAAAACAGCCTTTACAAAAAAATCCCCAACCAAAACTTCACAAAAACAAAAAAAAAAAAAACTCAAAAAACCTGTTAAACATGGAGAATTTCAAAACAACAAAAAAAAATGGCCACCGCCGTCTACGCAACATGAAAAAAAGATACAAAAAAAAAATACAACAGACCGAGAAAAGAATCGGAAAAACCTTAAAAACACAGCGGTATCGTCAATGTTTTTCGAGGTTCATTCTTGAATGTCAAAAATTGAGGGGATGGATGACACAAAAAAAACAAGAAAAAAAAGAACGAGTTGAAGGATGACAAAAGACTTGGTTTTCAAAAAAAAAAAGGAGATTGGAGAATGGAGGGGAGACGGCAGTAATCAAAAGAAAGGTATGAACCGCCAAGATCGCAGAGAAAAAGACTACACCGCGCTTCACAAAAAAAAAAAACAAAAACGGAGGGACCGCGTTCCCAAAAAAAAAAGAGGAGACACACTTCAAGAACTAATGGTAGTATTAAACACATTCTGAATGATCTCTGACGCCGTCGCATTCGGGTTCGCCGCCGAGTAAGCAAACAAATTCTCAAGGTAATCCCCACGAATCGGGCATCGAATTTGAATCTGTCCACTAATGTCGGGTTTATACCCAAAACTCTTTAAAAAGCTCACCGTAGACTGCGCAGAATACGAGACTTTGGCAGCACGGTTCTTGACGGTATCCAACGTGATGCCACAGACGTCACAGAATTCCTTGAACGTGGGGTCTTCCAAAAGTCCAAGTTGAGGGTCGGGGCTGTAAAAGAGGGAAAAGTCCATTTCAAAGGTTTTGTTGGTGCGAGCCGGGAAGGTGACAGAGGTGAGGGTGCCGTTGCCGAGTTGGGGTTGAAGGATGGGACGTATTTGGGGTCACGGCCGACAGGGGCGGGTCCGACGAGACCGGCGAGTTGGTCAAGATCTTTGGGTTGTTGACCAATCTTGACCTGGGTCTCGTTGATGTTGAGGAAGGCCTGTGTGTTTTTTTTTAAAGTTTTTGTGTAAATAAAGACACGCAAAATTTAAAATTTTGAGACAAATTTGCATGGCTCCAAAAAGGGAAACAAAAAACAAAAAAAAAAAAAAAAAGGGATCGGCCCAACCGCCGAGAGCGATGGTCCCAAGGTAGAAAACAAGACAAGTGATTGCTTTACCTTCAAATCAATGAGCTCGACCTTGAGGTCATAGGGTTGCGGTTGTAGACGCTCATGTTCATCTTGAGGTTGAGCTTAATCTCCAGCTTGTTGAGGTTGCCATTGTACTTGGGGTCCAGACGGAAGGAGAAGGCAGAGGCGTTCATACCAGAGTACTCGTTAATGTAGTTGACGGTAATCTCAGGGAACCTAATTAAAAAAAAAAAGAGAAACCATCAGCACATGATATCACACTGCAAATCATTCAAAGAAATAAAGATACTCACGCAGGCCAGTAAAAGATGCAAAAACACCCAACCCAACCATCAAAGCCACAACGCAAGCGGTAATAATCCAGTGCACAGGACGATGGGGATAACACCTCCTCCTCTTTACCGCCACAAACGAGCTAGCATCGTTATTAGCAAATGGACCAGCATCCGCCCTCTTTTTCTCATCCCAGTTGGTTTTAGGGACAAGGTCTGCATTGTTGTTGTTGTTGTTGTAGGTGGGGAGATCCGCAGCTCTAGTGCTAGGAGTGGCCGAGGCAGGGGCGTCATAGTAGCCTTGTTGAGGCTGTTGTTGGTACTGCTGCTGCTGGTTGTACTGTTGCTGTTGCTGTTGCTGGTATGCACCGCCGGGTTGCTGGGCGTAAGCGTCGTAGCCAGAGTGATCATATTGGTTGTTGTAGTCATAGTTTTGGTCATGATGGTACTGGTTGCTGTTTTTGTAAGAGTGGATGAGCATACTTTCGGTTTGAATAAAAGAAAAGGCATTCTCAAGTGTCCTCACCCATAGTTGGCATTCTGGTTGTACTGCTGGTTGTTGTTGTAGTAAGCCATAGCTACTTGTCTTTTTTTCAGTACAGTAATGAATTGGATGGAGGGGATGGATGGATGAGTTGGTTGCTGTATCTATATCTATGTGATAGTCTATGGCAAGGGAGTAGTAGTAGTGGAGATGATGAATGATAAAGGGTGATGACGGGTGCAGTAGTATGTGGGGATGACGGACAGACAGAGAGAGAGAGAGAGTGGTAGAAGTGGTAAATAATAAAAAATAATAATAATATAAAAAACCTCCTCTTTTCAATATATAATAATGAATTATTAAATATAAGGGAATTGAATGCATGACCGCAAATAAATAAATAAAATAAAACAAAATAATAATATATAATAATAATAAACAAACAAACAGGGGGCAACAACAAGTGAATAACAGCAATATGTTACACATGTCCTACCACAAGCTTTATAAATTAATAAATTAATAAATTAAAATAAAAAAGAATTCTATTTTCTTGTGCCTTGCCACCCACCCATCTATAATATATACAATATATATTACATACAGTATTATAATATATATGTACCTAATAATAATAAATACATAATAATAATATAATAATAACTCATGCATATATAATAAATACATCTATATCTATAATAAATACTTGTTTACATATGTACAAAAACATAAAGGGACATATTCACACTATAATAGATATAGAATATATATATTACTTACTATATATGTACTACTAACTATACTCCTTTTCTAAAACAAACTCAACTCAATTATTAAAACACTTCAACTTTAACCCTAATATATCCCCCCACTCTTTATTTTTTATTTCACACCATCTCAAAGCCTGTCTGTCTGTCTGTACAACGGCTATAGAATAATACCTTTCATATATACTTCACACAAACGCTCCATGAACTCTCTCCCACTGCTTCTCATACTTCACACAAACGCTCCATGAACTCTCTCCCACTGCTTCAACGTCGTCAACCTCACACTCACCACCTTCTCTTCCCCACAAGAAAACGTTCCAACCCGGGGCACGCCTACCCTTCCAATCGCTTTCAAACTCCCACTCGCGTTTGCATTCTATTGGGAAAAGAAAAAAAAAAAAAAAAAAAAAAAAAAAAGGTAGAGGGTCAGCCATAATCAACTATAAACCCAAAAAAAAAACAAACAAAAAAAAACAAAAAAAAAAACAACACCAAAACAAATAAAACTCTCTTACCTCCACACCAACCCTCCCCTTCACAACCCCAACCCGTCCCTTCACCTCCTCCACCCGTCTCACCAACCCCTCCACCCTCTCCACCTCCTCCCCAAACCTCACTCCAGGGCACTCCCCAACCCTCATCCACCCCTTCCCGCCCCCTTCCTCCTCCTTGTCACATCCAACACCACAGGTCTCGCACACATCTCCATCACCATCCCCGTCACCCCTTCAACTCCCTCGCCACCTCCTCCGTCGTCTTCCTCACCTCATCATAAGCTGGCGGCGCTCCCCTCGCTAAAAGCGGGTCTTGCGCCTGGAACAACCCCTGCGACATCCCAAGCGTCTTTAACGCTTTCAACCTCGCATTCTCGGCTCGCACGTATCTCAAAGCTCCCTTTAACGATTCAAACTACCAAAAAAAAAACAACAAAAAAACAAAGACACGTCCCCCAAAAAAAAGTAAAAAAAAGGAGGTCAGTCATCACTCAACGTGTTGTTTTTTTTTGTTTTTTTTTTTTCATAAAAACAAATAATTTTATAATTCACCTGCGCTGCAATGTTTCCATCCATCAACATCTCCAAACTCTCTTGCAAATCCATCCCACTGCAAACGGCAAAGGCGTCGGCATCCCATTCGTTCCAGACCCAGGGCTTCTCGGATGAACCCCATCATCCTGCATTTTCCTAGGCGATCCTACAAACAACAAAAAAAAAAAAATAAACAGAATGAATTCATCAAATCAATCAAACATCCCTTCCCAACAGAAACAAAGATAAACTCACCCCCAAACTTCTCCTGCCGCGACAACAGCTTCTTAAACTTGACATTCTCCTGCTCCACATTCATATTCTCCGCATGAAGCTGCTCAATCACTTCTGTAAAACTCGCGCTCCTTGGCCCGAAGTTTATGCCACTTCTTCTTCAAGAGCACTTGATCGTCTCCATCTATACACACACACACACCCCAAACAAAAAAGGCCGAAACCTCATTAGCAACGCAAAAACGACATCCCCTCAAAACATCCCGCCGTCAACAAATCCAAAAAACCGAATCATCAAAAAAAAGCATAAGCAAAAAAAAAAATCAAATCCAAGAGGCAAAACCGAATCAAAAAAAAAACGCAAAGGCAAACAAAAAAGCAAAAAAGCAACGGCAAACAAAAACCCCAAAAAGCAAAAAAAAAAAGGAAATCAAGCCAAAGTAAAAAAACAAAAAAAAACCACAACAACAACGCGGATGAAAAACACCACAAAACTTACATTCTTCCTAACATTCTCCACCTTCCTCTCCAACAAATCCACCTTCACCGCATACTCCTCACACACCTGCTCCTTCACCTTCACCTCCCTCACCAACCCCAAAACCTCCTCCCCAACTCCTCAACCATCTTCTCCATCTCCACATTCACAGTATACCCTTTCCTCGCCATCTCACCTCTCACATTCCAAGGCGAAATCGGTTTGCCCACTAAAAACATCATCAACGAAAAAAAATGTAGAAATTCAACCTTTCTCACTGCTCTCCTCCATCTTGACACTACATTCGTCCAACATCGGTACCACCTTGTCAAGAACTTGGACAAGCCCTTCTCCCATCGAACCCTCAACAACGCCGAGGAGGGCTTCACTGGCATTCGTCGATAGTTTGATCAGAATCGCGACAGAGGGGAGAAGACGGTTGTCAAGACGATCTTTGCAGTACGTCAAAACGTTACCATGCAGCTACAAATCAAAAAGACGCCATTTTAGCAAAGACAAAAGCAAAAGCAAAAGCAAAAAGAAAGGCAAAAAAGCAACAGAAAAGCAAAAGGAAAGGAAAAGCAAACGCAAAATCAAATCCAAAAAACCAAAAACAAAAAATCAAAAACTAAAAACCAAACCCAAAAACAAAATCAAAAACAAAAATCCAAGATCAAAATCATAACCAAAAACAAACAAAAAAAATAAAAAAAAAACAAAAAAAAAAACAAAAAAAACAAAAGCAAACGCAAACGCAAACGCAAAAAATAAAAATTTAAAATACAAAGGTAGCGAGCCATAAAAAAAAAAAAAAAAAGGATGATTTACCACCACAACATAATCCACCGCCTTCGCCACAACCCCCGCAACATCACAAAACCTCCTTATAAGTTCATGCACCGCCCCAAAACAAGGTTCACTCCCTTCACTCATCCTCTTCACCAATTTCCTACCCAAAAAATCAGCACATCACAAAAAAAAAAAGCCACCCACCTCGCCCTCCCCCTCACCCCCTCCACAACCTCCTCAACCCTCGGCACATTCTTCAAAAACTCGGCCTTGACAATCTCCAGCTCCGTTCTCACCTCCAAATCTAAAAAGCATCAAAAAAAAACAGGTCCGCCAAAAAAAAAAAAAGGAAAAGAAGGGCCCACCATCAACATCCGCAACCCCAAATATCTTTTCCAACCGTTTCAATTCAGTCGCAAGTCGATCCGTGGAGACAAGCACCACTTCACAGAACCCAATCGACGCTTGTTGCAACACAAACGCGTCGGATTTGTCCAAGGGGGTGTACGTTTTCCGCGACATGCTCAAGCTGTGCACAAGACCTATAAAAAAAATTAGGGGGAGGTTAAATAAAATGAATGATGAGAAAGAATGGACCACTACAAAAAAAATAGGGAGGGAGATCGGAATGGAATGAAATGAATTGTAAAGGATACACCGCTGCAAAGAAACAGGGAGATGGAGGGATCGAATAAATTGAATGATAAAGAAGACACCGCTCCAAAAAAAAATTTATAGGAAGAGGTTGGCGGGGGGGGTCGAATAAAATAAATTATAAAAGATACACCGTTCCAAAAAAGAAAGAAAAGAAAAGAAAAGAAAAGAAGAAGAAAGAAAATCACATACCGATTAAGTTCCTCCAAGAAAGAAGCCTCCAACATATCATCCTTCTTCAAGATATCAATGACAGCATTAATCCTATAAAAAAAAAACCAACCAATCAGTAACCCCCAAAAAAAAACCCCCCTCCTCTTCCAACACACCTCCGTTCAGTCCCCACAAGTTCATGATAAAGGTACCCCAACTCTGCAAACTTTTCCACCGCACAAGTCTCAATCAACGCCAAAAGTCGTCCCGAAACGCTATGCAAACTCGTAAGCTTTTGCAGCAGCTGCCGACCAAAAAAAAAAAAAAAGGGAGGTGTGAGCTTTAAAAATAACAGGTGGGTTCCCCAAACCTCGTAATAGAATGACATCCGGTCGACAGTCTCGAAACTACTTTTACTGTCTTTCAAGTAACTCTTCATAAGGTGACACTTGAACTTGAGACGTCGAAGCAAGAGAACAGAGAGAATAGGGTCATGCTCCTCCTTAAAAAAGGACTCTGGCAAAAACAACTAACAAAAAAAAAAACACATTAAAAAAAAAAAAAGGTTTTTTTTGTAACAAAAAAAAATAATTATAAAAATACTTCACCTTGATAATCTCCAAATGCTCCTGCGCCTGCGACGCCTCCAACTGTTTCAAATCCGCCTCAATTGTCTTTGCACGATGCTTCAACTCTGTGCTCTGAAGTCGAAGATTCAAACTCAGCATTTCCTGCGTCTGGCTATTCAAAAGTTCACTCGAATAAGGCTCGCTCGATTGCGTGGAACTCCGAAGATCATCAATATCGCTACACGAGATCAGATAAACGTAACCCCAAACCCTCCTACATACCTTTGCAGAGTTCGAACGAGATTACGGAACTGAAACATGACTCTCTCATGATCACTGATGGTTTCTTCTTGTGACAAAAGCCTCTTTTTGAGTTCTTGCACCATCCGGGTTTTCGCATCTAAAAACATATATCAGAATGATAGACGTAGAACGCTTCCGAACCAATCTCCGCCTGCAGTTCCTTCTCTGTAAGAATATGATTCTCTTCCAACTCGTCATTCAAGTCTCTTAGAGCCTCAAGGTCAGCAATGGTAGACTTAAGCTCCTCGAGTTTCTACAAAAAAATGCAGGTAAGCGACCCCCCTCATCATATAAAAAATCAAACCTCGCCAAGCTCCAAATTCTTGTCAGTGAGATGTTCAACCATCTGCTCGGCTCCAAGTGCATTATCCAAAGACTCGCTAAGGTGCTCAATTTGCATTTCAGCTTTTCCAGCTGCTCATCAATTTGTCCTTGGACACTAAGTCTTGTTAGAAAAAGCGACAAAAAAAAAAAAACAAAAAAAAAACGCCAACCTTTCTCGGAAGAGTAAGAGGTTTAACTCGTGACGCAACTCGGCAATCACTTCTTTGCTTTCCGCTTCCTGTTTAGCACTCAAGTCTCGCAGCCTAGATAATTCAAAAAATCCATATAAAATAAAATCTCAAACCTCACTAGCGCTCACGGAGACGATCATTCTGCCGCGAAAGCACTTGAGCGTCGGCATTAACTCCATCCGTATCCGTGCTCGAAATATCTTATAAAGTCAAAAAAAACCCACAAAAAAAAAAAACATCCAACCTCTCTCCTCCTTCAACACTCCAATTCAATACCCAACTCCTCAATCTTCTCTTTCGCCAATTCATGTTCCGTCTGCAAAGGCATCCGCACGTTCTTCCGCCATTTCTTTATCCAGCGTCATCATTTCCAAAGCTTCATTCAATTCCGCAACTTTGTTCCTCCAAATTCTCTTTTCGCTTTGAATGTCCAACTGAGCTCTCCGAAATTCCTTCAACTCGGATTGCAGTTCTTGAATCTTTCCGTGAAGCGCGCCACGGGCAACGTTGACGTTTTTAATTCGGCTTTCAACTTTTCAAATCCTTCAACTTGTCCTTATCCTCTTGTTGCATGGTTTCCAACGCTTGAATACGGTTCTTAGGTCTCGCACCAAATCAGACTAAAGGGGTTTTTAAAATAGCCATTAAAAAAAAGAGCAATACCTCACTCGGAAGAGGTAAGGCTGGCGATGGCGGCATTGGTGAAATCACGCTTTCCTTTGACCGAGGTTCCCAATCCTCATCATTCTTCCCAGATGCCGATTCACCGCGATACTCTGAAAACATCAAATCATTCTCCCGTGTCCCTGCTGAAGGCGCAGGACTTTCCGATGGTTCCGCAACATCCGGTTCGCTTTCCACTGTATCCCCATGAAGTCCAGCAACCTGCGTAGGTGAGACCACCGGCGATGCTAGAGGCGATTCAGCACCCCTCGGCGACACCACCGGGGCTTTAGATGACGGTGTTGTTCTTGGTCTTCCAGAGGATAGGGAGGGAGTGGAGAGGGTGGATGGTTTCTTGGAGGAGAGTGAGGGGGTTGATGCGGAAGTGGTGGGAGACCCGAGGGGGTTTTTAGCGAGAGGAGTTCGAGGTGTACGAGTGGAGGCGAGAACAGGACTTTTAACAGCAGATGGAGGTTTGGATGCAGATGATAGTACTTTCTTCACTTGAGAAGACCGGACGAAAACGCCGTAGAGAGGTTTACAGTCAAAGTACCGTTGTCCTTGAACCGATCCGTCATTCTTTCCAGTGGGTGAATCGAGTTCAACACCGACCCATTTTCCGGTCGCAAAGGATGTTTCTCCGACGAAACGAACGATGCCGACTTGAGATACCGAAGATGGCGTGGTGAGCTCCACTCGGGAGCCTACCTCAATATTCATCGCTTAGACAAAAAATTTGCATGACGTTGGGTCCTTAAAGTGGACAGACATCATTCTTGTCCTCGTTATCACGGGCGTACAGATGGCGAGCGGGAAGAGGCATTCGGAAGTACTCTAAAAGACATGCTTGGAAGGGAGTAAAGGTACGCGTTAGAAGGCCATGCAGCGTTGGCGAGGTTTTTTTGAATCTGTGCATGACTTAGTGGCCATCTAATGAAGTGTCAATACTACGGTTGCTGAGCGTAACTCCATTACATCAAATATGATATTTCGCGAAAAAAGGAAGGTTAAACGGCGTCTTTTTGTACTTTCTTTTTTCGCCGCGTCATCATCGTCGTCGTGCCAAGTGAAGAAATGTAAACAAATTACTCGATTTAATGAGAAGCAAGAGAAAGTCAAAAGTTCTATTAAGAATGCTGCAGAATACAGCAACACTTAAGTATGCCCCTGTCATGCATGACACCAACATTGGTGATTTAATTATCCTCGTCAACTTTCCGTCCGACGCGCTTTTCAACCTTACAAACGTCACCCTCACAGTCTCCAGCTGACGGAATCTCTGTGATTTTCTCTGCAGCCTTCTCAGCGGCCTGAGTGTATTGCGGAAATGGTTAATAAATGAAGACAGAGTGAAAGATAAAATAAAACTTCAATTACCTTGATCTTCTCCTGCACGGCCTTCTTAATGGTGGAGGGTTCACGGTCTGTAGCGTTCTGGGCCTCTTTATCAAGCTAAAATCCCAACCAAACAAGAAGCAAAACCCATCAGACGTCACTTTAATAAACAGTAAGACACGTACCACTTCGCGAAACTTTGCATCATGCGGGTTCCCCATCCAAACAATTTTGTTCTCAGTGTTAAGAATCATGCAAAACGGAATCCCCTTGGTCTTTGAAGCGTCAAATAAAAGGGTCTTTGCTTTTTGCTTGGAATCCCAGAACAAGCTGTACTCGATCTTTGGCCCGAGGTGAAGAACAAATTCTTGAATGACGGGAAGCTTTTCCTCAAAAGTGATACTAGCGATATAGACGTCTTTGTGGGCATATCTATATGGGCGTTAGAAGGGTTCGGAGTTATAAGGAAGTGATAAAATGAGACGAAGAATGGAGAAAAGGATTAAAGTGGGGAAGGATCAAGTGGAGGTTGGAGGCGTGCACATAATGAAATTTGAAGGATTATGAATGATGTTGATTGCACGGAACTTGGGGTGTAGAATGATAGTAGAAGTAAAGAAGATGATGCTTTAACGAAAAAAAATCTGAAAAGGGGAAAAGTAGGGAGAGGTACTAACTGTTTTTGTAACTTGGAAAGTTCCTACAAAAAGAATTGAAGTTAGAGTTATCGACATGCTTCAACTCGGAATGAGTAGGTAAATAGGCAACTTACGGGGATCATGGTCCGGCATGGTGCGCACCAGCTACGATGTTAAGAGTAAGTATATATGTACTGCCGACAATGAATATGTTAAAGTTTACTTACGTAGCCCAGAACTCGACCTAAAAAACGTGTTTAGTATAATAGAACACACTACCGGAAAGTCTTTCCATAAAATCAAATCTACTTACGACAGTGACGACTTTCTTCTTTGCGGAAGGCGCTCCACCGACTTCAACAGGCTCTCCAGCCAACAGCACCAAATCATCATCCTCGGAATAGGATTCTCCAAAAACCCTTCCTCTGGTCCCTCCGCAATCATCCAAGCCGGCAAGATCCTCGACGCCAAGTTATTCAAAGAACACATATCCAACGATCATGATAGTCATCCTCGTCATGGTATCAAGCTTCACATTGTAAAGCTTGCTGATGTACTCGATGCCTTGCGTCAACATCATGCCCACCACCATTGGCCGAATGATCGGAACGAACTTTCGAACGTTCTTGCGGAAGGCGGCGGTGACGGCATTTGTGCTCTTTTGAACGATGGCATCCTCCTCGGCCTTTGCGACTTTGCTTTCTCGGCGATGGCAGCCTTCATTGCTGGAGTCGCCTTCTTTGGGGCATGATGGTTACAAGTAAACAACACTGACTTTGTGACACGGCATGCGTTTTCTTCGTGTTTTGATCTGGGACGGAGATTTCGAGTATTATTTAAAAGTTTCGTCATATTAATAGTCTACCCCAACCTTGTTCTTGGAGCAGCAGAGCTGACGGCATTTTGGCTTTTCGCTTGAAGAAGATCTGCTAAACCCCATAAACACTTTCATCCCGCCTGGCAACTTCTCCCGATCTTGAGTTCTTTCCTCGTTTGTTACAACCATTTCTATGCTGATTTGCTCCCTCCATGCCAGTTGTTTTGAGCCATCCAGCGTTGTTTTTTTGTTTTTTTTTTGGCACCTGTCAACCCTCCGCGCCGCACGCATTCCTTTTTTTCCAGCTCCTTGCTTTCAACGTTCCTGTCTTGCGCGTACCGTTCAGATCCTATTTGAGTCTTAGGATCGCATAATGCTGTACTAAAACCGCATCATTCATAGATATAAACCCATATAATTCTTATCATCCTTAAAAGGCGTGATATGCAATTGCGTCTTGCTTGGTTGTGTAAAAGAATCGGGCCATTTAAAAGCAAATGATAAGCTAGTGGTCAACGATAATCGGCTTCACACATACACGGAAAAAGGTAAAACAACAAAGAAAAGATGCTCGCCATCGTTTAATTATGATTATTGTGTATACTTAAAAGCAAATAATCCTCTACAAAATCCCGTCTGTTCCAGCCTCTCCGTTAAAAATCATCTTGTAATGTTTACGTTCAATGTTAGCTCTCCGGATCTCATCAGTGCCTCTGCGGAAATAACCATTCCATTTGCGAATAATCGTAATGTCAACATTGAGGTTGTAAACCATGTCTTGCAATAACGACGTCACGGCATTCCTCACGTATGTAATCCTCTTTGTGATATCAAGCTCTTCCAATTCAACCACTCTCGCCCATTCGTAATTATGGCGAAAGTTTTCAGAGTCATAATCCGTCAAGGTCTTATTGGCTAGGATGAGCGCTGCCAAAAAGTTCTCCTTGGACGCCTTGTGGCGGTCATCAATATCCATGGGCTCACTAAACGTAGCTCTGTTCTCGTCGGCTCTCGAGATATAGATCAATGCCACAATCAAAGTACTTAAAGGCATTTTTGTCCTTTCAAGAAGACGAGTCATGTAGTGACATAGAGACAAGAGAAGAGTTGGCGATGCTCTCTCTCCAGCAACAATGGGCGCTGCAAACACTAACCCATCCCTTTTGATGGAGTTTAAAAAGTATGAACCTTTAAAGGAACTAAGCCTCTTTGTAACATAGGGTAAAGTCAAGTAGGCGACGTGCTTATTGATCCTCACACTCAGCTTTTCCTGAACCAAAGGTGAATATCTCGGGACTGGATCTTCTAAGTCTGACGAAGGTACATTTGACTTCCATGAGGACATAATCTCGTTGCGTAAAGCTTCTGCATTGTCGAAGTTCGCCTTGGATGATGAAGAAAAGGCAAAAGCTGTATTTGAAGCTCTGTTCCACCCATTAAATCCTGTGGCCACATCTTCCATTCTATTTTCTCTGAACGCGAACATTGCCACATCCATAACTGTGTCGAGTGCCTCAGAGGTGTATGAATCTCTGCCGCTAGGGCCGACACGCACACCCTGTTCCTGGACATGGCCTTCAACCGTAAAACTTTCGCGACTGGCATTTGTCTGACTATCACTGTCATCCTCAGTGCAAATGCTCATGGCATCTGTGCCGTCCAAATCGATTCTCGTACGTTGGAAGGTCCCCGAGCATGCCGGGGCACATTGATTATGCTAAACATTTCTGAAAAGTAACCAAGTACGTTGGAGCTCGTTGCGAGACCATCTGCACTCTGCTTCATTTTTGTCCCCTTAGCCCGCTCAACTAGATCGTCTTCGTCCTCCTCCTTTGCCATGGCCAAATCCACTTTATCAGTCTCCGATAAGCTCGCACCTTCCTCAACTGCAGGATTTTCCACCCCGACTTCACTTTTATAGTTTGAAACAATTTCGACTTGAAGAGGGACGCCTTTTTCACCATCCACGCGATCAGTATCGTCGACCTCGCCCATGGAGAGCTCGTATATTCCCTCTTCCAAGCACGAATCTCCCATAACTCCTTTCACAATCGAGTGGAAAACGGAGACGGACAAGGGACCGAATTCAGAACTCTCAGGCTCAAAGGAGATGCGTGTAGGTCGGTGAGTGCTATCTTCGCACTTAAAAAAGATACCGCATCGACGGGCTTTTTCGCAACACAAGCTTGAACTTTCGAAAAGAAGGATAGGGTTAGGGTTAGGTGAAAGCAAGCTGTGAAAATAAATTATGTTTAAACATACCACATGTTTCCCATATATCCTCCTTCTTCCATGGCTGTCAAAACAGCAAGCACATGGTCCGTTGAAACTCTCGAAGTAAATGAAATGCATGGCTGATTTCGCATATCCTCAACTGCAAGAGCAATATGATGCGGTGACTATGTTCAACAATTAATATAGACAATGAAGATTGCGCAAACCTCTTTGTGATGTTTCTAGATCCTCATTATTAGCCTTCATCGATGTTTTTTCCTCGATACATTTCTTAAGAGCCTTGAGGAAGGTTAGAAACAAACAATGGAACATATAAAGTAATCAACGAACCTCAACATCGTTATCCTCAACGTCCTCCGCCATGCTCCCTTTGAGAAAACCAATAATAAACTTCTCCACGGACTTCAGAGTTTCTTAAGATCCTCGTGGCCCTGTAAAGCACTCCCGAAAGCATCTTTCTGTTCGCCCAAGTCTTCAAGATGCTCCCAGCCGTTTGCTTCATCTTTCAATAGGGAAAGAATCAGCACGGAAGTGTTATATAAATTCCTTCTAGAGCTCACCTCATCCTCCTTCAGACTCCTCTCTTTGACCACTTCCTCTAGATCCTTCATCATTGTCTTCATTCCCGCAACTACAAAAAAACTAAGCATCCAACCGTCTTTTCCAACCGTCTATCAGGCAACTCACGCTTAACCGCCAAGGCCGACTCCATCGATATACTCATGATACTGTCGAAAAGCTAACAAAATAGCGGAAGCGTTTTCGAGCTCTTAATCAAGGAAATGATTCAACGAAAGGAGGCAACCCGCCCATCGTCCATGTCCAGATTTTCATTATTACGCCAATGCTGATCCGTGCGACAACGGTGATTCCTTAATAGTGGGGGAATATGCACCGATTCGCTTATTTTGGAGGGGGATAGGTGGGAATGGTGATCCCTCCCACAAGGCCGAAGGGTTTGGGGACTGTGATGTTAAATATGTCAGCGGTTGTTTTCCTTTGTTGTTTTTGACAATTTCCGTTTTGGGTGATCTTTACAGGAATGTTTATCTTTATATGAATAATAAAAGCATCGAATATTTAAGGGCCTGGACAAACATTCTCTATTTTGACGTAGAGAGAATGGAGTGATCTTTCGCGTTAAAAGAAAAAAGACACGAATGTGCCGAAAGAATCCAAACACGTATATGTTTACATATGCAAAATACAAAAAAATATTAAAACAACGCCAAAACATGTCGCATCCCAATAGCTTTTACAAAACTGTCCCTCCCTGCGTCCAGCGCAAGCTCCTTGGCCGGCTTTACAATCACCTCAAGTCTCTTTTTCCGGACTCGAAACTTCATCATCTGACGCGTCATCAGCTTTCCGCTTTCTAGAGCCTTTCGGTTCTTCAACCGGGATAGCATCCGCTTCCATCATCACTGCATCTTCGTCCTTTTCTTCTTCCTCCTCCTCCGACAGCTCATCAACGACAGCGGGCGAGTCTTTGAAGAGTTTCTCTTGCTTCTTCCCTTTGGCGCCCTTTTTGTTAGATTCGTTGTCTTCCCCAGCCCTTACATAAAGATAATGTCGCGTAAATTGAAGAGAAACGGAGATCGTGAAACGTACCATATCACAGTGACAGCATTCTTATCCAACCTCTGAACACATGTCGACCCAACTAAAACCTCACAACACTCGGGTACCCTAGCACCGGATGCATTGAATCCCTTAACCACTTTATCGTCCTTGGATCTTCTCTCGTCAAACACAATCAAAATAGAGTCTGCATACCTCCGGGATACCCCGAACCAAACTCCCTCGAGATCTTCCCACTCTCATCCGCAAAACATCCAATTCTTCAACATATAATCCCTCGTGACTTTAGCGAACACACTCGCAGCACTGACAATAGGATACTTGGAGTCGGCTTTTTTCGAAACGGTGATTTTGATGCCGGGGAGTTGCTTTTCGAGGTATTCTTGGTACTTGGATTCTTTGCCGACAGTGTCAACGTACATCTATGAAATATATCAACAAAATAGCGGGCTGTAAGTATACCTCTGATATGGATATTCCCATGCTTTGAACATGTTTGACGAGCGCAACAGTTGTTTCGTGAGCCTGTTGGTTCAGTTGTATTTCGCCCTGAAACGTTATGTACCGACGTTTGATGTCCTCACCTTTTAAACATACCGGCGGATATATCTCGTGGACTTATAGCAGTGACAGCCCATCCGACCCACTCAGAATGCTGCGTGTTCATATGCGAAAATAACGTCTCGCGAAAATGATTCTGTAGCTTTTTTGAATCTATTAAAAAGTCAATAACGCATCGTCAAGTGAGTCTTACCGTCGACACCCAAGCTTTTCACTTCCTTTAATTTTGATTCGGGTACAAAGCCGACAGCATAGACCATCGGTCCTAATCTAATTAGAAGTGATAAGGATGTGCTTAGTAAACCTAGAACTGGACCTCGACCTGCTTCATCGACACCCATGATGACTTTTTCAGAGTGGAAAGCTGTGCCTGTGGTTGTTGTGACGGAGCAGTGAGTCCATGTGTCTTCGTAGGATTCCCTTCTTTCAAGGAGGGTAATGACGTCTCCGGGAGTCTTGAGTGTTGGTTTGGTTGTAGCAACATCCCCAGCTGATGGTTCAGTGGGCTGGACAACCATGACTATTTGTTATAGAGTTTGACAATTCTAAGGTATATAGGTAACTGTTTTTTCGACTTTCAGCATCTCTAAAGAAGAAACTCATATCAGTGGGCGGACGCAGCGTGTTTAGGCTGGTCAAAGTAGGTCATGACAGAAAAACTAAAGTCGTATAACTGCAGTTATTTTGAAAGTTAAGTTGTAAGAGCTCTTCCCAGAGGTACACATGGGAGATGGCGCATCCTTTGCATTATACAACGTATCCGTTTGTGCGCGTAGTATTCGACTGTGCTTTTCCGTTAATTCTTCATAGCATTATCAAGCAACCATCTTTTACCAAGGTTGTGTTGGGTGGAGATTCGGTGTCTTGAATATTTAAGAGATTCAATACTTTCACCATACAACGTTGCGTCCTTGTACTCGAAGGGTGATTTTAGCAAAATCATAATCCTGAGTTCACCCATTTTTTCTCTTGAACAAAAAATTATGGCGCAACCTGACCAGCAGCTGAGACAGCGATTGGACTCTGCAAAAAAACCTCAGCACCGACAAGGTCGATGAGACCAAGGCTGCCACCGGAAATAACGTCGAGTACCAGAAGGGAAAGACCTGGGGACGTGCACGGGGTGAGTATCGGATGCTGGGGTTTTTTGGTGGATTTCGGTTGGGGCTTGACTTGATATTGCTGTTGTGCATGCACGAGATGAGCTATCCCATCAATGGAGAATCATCCATGATGAATGCATGTGCTCGTCCGATGGAAAGTGGGCTGCGTTCGGCATGCTTGGCTGGAGATGATTTGGATTAACCCATTCAAGTTGACAGCGCAGACTCTTTCTCCATTCATATCACTAACCTATCTACTTTTGCATTGCTTCTGGATCCACACAGACATTGGTTTAATCACCATCTTTATATCTTTCATGATCATGGCTTTCTGTCCCCTCCTTGTCATCTACTTTTGGCGAGCATGCGACACGTACAAGTGCAACCTCGTCGAACCCGTATTGCCTCTTGTCGACCTTGCCTCCAAAGGCGAGCTCACCGCTCCAGCTGTTTTGAAGTGGTTCACCGCCTTCCTTCCCACCCCCACTCCCGGTAGGTGTTCTATTTTTTCTTTACGTTATTCCTATGCACCCCGCATATGGATCGCCGATCGGGAGGTGTAAAATGGGTCCACGGCCACTCCAGCAAGCAATCTGGCATATGAATGCAGGCTCTTGATGCATCGATGGTGTCGCCGGCGACTGCGAATCTCTTGCACCGTACGAAGTGGAATGGAGCCATTCCTGAAATCGGCCAATCATTTTTTTTTATTTTTTCGATGTCCAAAATGTCTGATGATTAACCTTTTTGTTTGTCCACAGAGGGGTTCATGCTATACTTTGGATGGTTGCTCTTCCAGGCTGCTCTCTACACCTTCCTTCCTGGCCCTATTGGTTACGGACAGAAAACTCCCGCTGGTCACACCCTCGAGTATGTTGTAAGTATTGTCCTGTGGCTTTCCTCTAGCGACGTATTTAACCTAAGTATTTGTTCACCATTTACATCTTACCAGGTTAACGGTCTCCTCGCCTGGTTCGTGACCCATGTCCTCTACTTTGGTGCCTCCCTCGGACTCGGCCTCTTTGATGGAGCCCTCGTTCATGACCACTGGGGACCTCTGCTTGTCGCTGCCAACAGCTACGGATACTTCCTCACCCTCTTCTCCTACATTAAGGCTCACACCTTCCCGTCCCATCCCGCCGACCGCAAATTCTCTGGTTCCGTCATCTACGATATATTTATGGGTATCGAATTCAACCCCCGTTTCGGAAAGCTCTTTGACTTCAAGCTCTTCCACAACGGACGTCCCGGAATTGTCGCCTGGACCCTGATCAACGGGTCCTTTGCCATTGCCCAGTACCGTGAGATCGGTTACGTGACCAACTCCATGCTCCTCCTCAACTTCCTTCACGCTGTCTATGTTTTGGACTTTTTTAAGCACGAGGACTGGTATCTCCGAACAATAGACATCTCGCACGATCACTGGGGTTTTTGTAAGTGACACGGTTTTTAGTTTATTTGCATATTTATTTATTTTTTTGTGACGCGGTTTTTAGTTTATTTGCACATTATTATCTATTTTTTTTCGGCTTGCGAAAGTTGCTAGGCTAACTATAATAAACTCAGACCTCGCATGGGGTGACTCGGTCTGGCTCCCCTACATGTACACCCTCCAATCCCACTTCCTCGTCCGCAACCCCATCGATCTCAGCTGGCCCTACTTCGGCCTCGTCATCAGTGTTGGTCTCTTTGGCTACTACATTTTCCGCGCCGTCAACAACCAAAGGATCTCGTCCGTCGCACTGATGGAAAGTGCACAATCTGGGGTCGTGCCGCCACCGTGATCCGCACTGAATTCGAGACCTCTGATGGCAAGATTCACCGATCCCTACTTCTCACTTCTGGATTCTGGGGAGTGTCGAGGCATTTTAACTACGTTGGAGATTTGTTGATTAGTTTGGCTATGTGTATGACTGTGGGGTTGAATATTTGTTGCCGTACTTTACATTATTACATGACGATTTTGCTTTTGCACCGAATTGCGAGGGATGAGACAGGTGTCGTGGAAAGTACGGAAAGTACTGGGACATGTACTGCAAGGCTGTGCCTTACAAGGTAATTATATCTTTGTTTTTTTGGCGCTTTCATGTAAAAGTTCATTTTTAACCTCATATTTTCCCCGCCCTTTTTAGCTCCTCCCTTACATTTTCTAAGGCGGATATTCGCACACTGGGCATGGTTTTCGCCCGCTTTTTATCTTCGTCAGTTCATTTAAAGGGTTGCTTTGCCCGTTAGTTTTGGACTTTTTTGCTGCGTGTTCTTTTTGACTTCTCCCTTTAATAAATGTTGGCTTGCGATTGTTTTTCTGGTCGTGTTGATAGATGTCCTTTTTCTAACTGAAGGGCTCGAGGTATTCCATGAAGTTACCATTTCCCATTCAATTTAAACTCAGAAATTTGTTGGTGTTGCTGGACATCCGCTCCGCTCCTCCACAGACAACGAGACCGTCTTCAGTATCCCATAAGAGCACATCATAACTTTCCTTCCTCCAAAGCATTCCAAGTTCATTCCATGGCCACTAGGTCCGAGAAATGGTGTCAACCCTCGAAAGTACCTATGATGGGACGATCTCGGCGTCATCATGGATCCCTCATCGAATGAAGTTTCGCTAGAGGATCTTCCCAGGTTCCTCGGGTTGTATTTCGCAGCAGGATGGAGCGCTCGTGAGTCCTTCACTACTCAATTGAATGTTTCTCACTCTTCTTTAAAACAGCTGCCGCACTTTCACACCAAAGCTAGAATCATTGACCACCCCTACCGCCACTCCCTCACCATCATCCACATGACCTCCGATGCCTCTCCCTTCCACACCGTCCGTCGAACTCCATCTCTCATCTCCTCTCACAATGCCGCCCGAAACCTTCTTGGACTTCCGTACATTCCTGCATTGGTGATTGTTGATCGTGTTGAGCGGAGGGTTGTGACGAGCGGGTGTGCCGGCTTTGAATTTGAATGGACGCGAGGCGGTTCAGGAGTGGGTGAGGGGCGCAGGGGGATTTCGATGTGGGGTTTGTTGATGTGGAGGGCGGGGAGGGTTTCGGGGAGGATGCTAGGGATGGCGTTGTTGGCTTTAGCGCCTGTTTTTGTGAGTATCCCTCTAAGCCTGCTTTCTTTTTTCGCTACGCCTATTGTTATGACGGGTCTAACACAACACTATGCATCATGCTTTTATGACTTTTGGTCGACACTACAACTAACTTACTCGTTTTCCGCTTTATAACGCTTTAGGACCTCATCGGCATGGATGTTCGACCCCTCCGTCTCCGTCTGACCTCATCCGAATCCGCGGCGCCTACCCCATCTTCCCCATCTCCCGTCACCGAAGAAATCCCCGCCGTTAACGACGCCTCTGCCATCATCTCCATGATCGCCGACACCCCCTCCCACGATCCACTCCTTCTATTACTGTTACCTACACAGTAGAACCCACCAAACCTACCCCGGAGCCCTTACCTTTTACCCCGACAGAAACAGACCGATCCACCATTGCCCAGACGTCAACCCTATCGCACCAGCCGCAGAATCCACCTTCCCTGATTTATTCACCGACGAACCTGCGCCGAAGACCTTTCCGCCTCTCTCCTCCTCTCCATTCCAGTTCCCTCCACCTCCCAAGAACTCCCCACCCCGACACAACCTCTCATCCCAACCGACATTCCGCTCCCCCTGTTCTCATCCACTCAATCCTCGCCGAGATCGTTTTCAGTGGTGGAAGAGGGGTTGGTGTCGCTTCCTGTGAGTCGGCGGTCGTCAATTTCCGGGTGAGACGTCGGATTCGGATGGGGAGACGAGGTTGGAGGACTCGATGGTGGTGTTGGGGAGGAGGGATTTGGCGGCTTCTGGGATTATGTTTAAGGCGAATCAGTGATTTCACGCGTATCTTTTGAGCCACGCGTTTCTTCTTCCCCATCTATTTTTTTTTTTTAAGTATACTAGTGAACTGGTGTATGCTCATCAATCTTTTCTCCGTCCTCATTTTTTGTTCAGGAAACACCCACAAGTTTTTTTTTCAAAACCCTCATCCCCATTGTCCTCTTATTTGTAGCTTTCATCGAGGAAATAAAACGCATGGATTTCACTTCATTATATTTTATTTTGGGTACGGAATTTTGGGCATGGAGTGCTCTGGAGCTAAGTGTGGACGATTAGTAGGATGTCAGTAATTACACTCGTACTTTGTATATTTATTTTCACTGTACATACCACGTAAAAAGAGCCGTTCAACCTTGATGGAGATCCTCCGACGCGAGAGCAGGGAATGTGACTGAGTTAGGAAGGGTTGTTTGTAATCTTATTTTCGCGTCGGAAACATCGAGGTTCAGTTAAAAAATGCACTGGCAGGAGTACGTTGACTAACTGACGTCGAGTGGAAGAAATACACTAAAATTAATATTGTGAAGTGAGGTAAATGCATGTTTTCACGTGATGAACAAGATTAAGCTCTTCCTTCTGAAATTATATCGCTCTATTAAACTTTTCCTCTTTTTAGAAGAAAAATCCTTAGTCGAAAAGGGTCCCGTCCTTAGGTTCTCGTTCATCTTTACGCTTTGTACTTCCTCGATTCAAGGTCGAGCTCATTGTCTCTTGCCACACTAGTCGGTGATTGGGACAACATTACAAGAGGACATGGACCAAATTCATGGTAAACGCTATCGAGATAGAGACAGGAGCTGCTGGTTGGGTAAGCCCCATTTCTTTTGTTCGTTGGCTCCATCTTTCTCCATATGCTGGTATAGCAGGCTGAAATTCCCGTTGTTTTCGTTTTCCATTGTTGATCGTAGCAGAGAAGGACTCGACATAAGGCGTTGAGAATAGAGCTTAAAACACTTGGAAGTAAATTGCATTTACATCAGATACATCTCGTCTCGCTGCCTTTTTGTAAGAAGAACAGTCATCATGGACGGATCAGTTGAGGCGCTCGCGGGAGCCCCAAGCCATGCTGTGAGTTGACTTGTTGGAATATTATTTGGATCATTTCCATTCCCCTTTTGAGGTTTTTATCTTATAAGCATGTCTAAACCGTCTTCTTTAATCTTTACCTCTATGATCCTTCTGTCTGGATAATCAGAGCCCCTTCTTCCTCTTCAAAGCCTTTTTTAAAAGCGTCCCCCTCGAAGACAACAAATACCATTTCAAGACGTACCCCCGTTCTTTTACAACCGAGACTGCCCAAAACACCATGGTCCAAGTCGCCTCTTGCAGCCGCGAAGATGCCATAGACTTTCTCACAAAGTTTCTTCAAGGTCAACTCATCCAAGATCTCGAGAAACCCAAAGAAGCGTTCGAACTTAAACCCAGGCACGTCTACGGTCTGACCGTCAAAGGTGATCATCTCCTTAAAGACATCAATGCTGGTCGCGTTCCATCAGAGTCCCTGAGACTACTTACAGTGAAGCGGCGTCAACAGGCGTGAAGAGCGTTACGGCTATTGTGCGTTCGGATGTTATTTACGTGGATAGGCACGCCGATGGGTCGTTAAAGTCTGGGCCTTTGGTAACGGAGCTTATCTTCAAAGCGATGCTTGGAGATAAACCCAATGTCGGATCTTCCAACCGTAAGAGCAGCGACGATGCAGGCGCGGAAGGCAGCGCCATGGGTTCGCCATCCCGTAACGGGTCAGTAGCAAACCTGAACGGCGATTTAGGAGTCTGCAGTATTAAACCTGTTCAGCTTCACACTCGTATCGTGCGTTTAAAGTCACAGCCGTTCACGTTTACCGGTGCGGAAGCCGTTGACTGGATTTTGATGCATACATCTGTTTTGTCACGGGATGAGGCGTTGTCAGTGGCGTCGAGTTTTGCGTCGATGGGGTGGATCAATTCTGCGGGTTCTGCGTTGGTGGAGACATCTGGATCTTCTAATTCTACTGTTAAAGATGCTAAATCTGGCGTGTACCAGCCCACTCAAAGCGGATGCAGGATGGCGAGATGGTCGGTGGAGTTTGATGTGAACAAAAAGAAGTTTGCGGTGCGCACAGATGCTGATGAGGAGGATGGGAACAATTCGAGGGAGAGTCCGACGGGTCTTTCACCGTTCTCTATCAACAGTGGGGTTGATGATTCGCCGGTTTCAGGATCTCCTTCAAAGTCCCCGTCAAACCGAAACTCGTTTTACACGGGTGTGAGTGCGTCAGTAGGGAACCGTGGATCCAACGATAACCTTGCCAAGATTGCTGCGGGTGGTTCCAGTTCAAAGAGCGGCACCCCTACCACTGTTGAAGCCTTCGATTGGGAGGTGTGCCATCTTAACCCTGTTTCCATGAACGGAAGTGAAGGGAGGAGTGGTCAGAGATCTTCATCTATCACTGCCAAGGATGCGACTGTCACGGCTGCTTCTCTCGCTGCAGCTGCACGTAGCAAGCGTATTAGCCATGTAGGCGCCATGAGGTCCAACAGCATCTCTGGTCCATCCACCGCCTCACAGAGGAGGGCGTCGGAGGCTACTCGTCCCACAGACGCCTCCAAGCCAACTTCTCGGTGGACCAAATCAAGGACTCCAACCCCACTCGGCTCGTTCAGATTCTCACTAACGAGGAACTCCGAGCCTCGTTCCACCTGTTTGTACGGTCCATGTTCTGCGAGGAGAATCTATACTTCTGGAGGACGTTCATGCGTTCCGAACTGCATACTCCAACTCACTGGTCATTCCTGGTCAGGCCCTCTCTCCAGACACCCAGCCCGACAAAGACCCCAACCCTCTTATGATTCCCCACGCTATGGCCTTGTATTTGAAATACGTGGTCAACGACGCGCCTTTCGAGCTCAACATCGTCATCGGGATAAGAAAAAGCATCGAGGCTGTCATCACCCAGACTAGCCAATACATGCAACACATTGATCCAGACTCTATCGCCGTTGAGGAAAAGATCGACCCGTCCAAAGTTCTTCTTGATAGTGGGGCCGAAACGCTCGCAAAGTTCCCAAAGGCTCTACCCGGAATCGTTGCATCCATGTTTGATTCAGCGGAACACCATATCTTCCATTTAATGGCAAACGACTCTGTGCCGAAATTCATCAAGACAAAGATGTATGGAGATATCATGACAGAGTTGTTTGTCAGCGGGAGTGTTGTGTGGAAGGGAGCTGCTGCCAATGGGCTTTTGCGAAGGAGGTCCGTTGAGGGGACCACCGACACTCTCGCTGGTATCGGAAACGCCAACGCTGATGAAGGTCCTGTGGTCCGTCGCAAGAGCAGCTTAATCGTGACTACAGGGTTTACTCTTGAGAGGAAGGGGAATGCGGCGATTGATCAAAACTCTGAGGGTAGAGACGTTGGAATTGATGAGACTATGGGTGTTCCTGAGGTGAAGGAGGAGGAGCAAATGCGATTGTGCCGACTGAATCTGATGCGGATGGAAAAGAGTTGGTGGAGAAGCTGCAGCAGTTAAAGGCTTCTGTCACGGGCTTGACGACCACCACGGATGGCGATCGGATGCCTGCGTCAACAGACTCAAGACAAGACGTTTAAGGAAGGGTTTTAGAGATAGGTGGTGGGAGCTTAAAGCAGGAGTTCACGAGTTTTGCGTTTTCGTCATAGGATGCGTGTTTCGGTACCTGCATAATTCACTTTCCCTCATATCAAGTCACGGTTATTTACTTGGATTTTTCATTTATTCAACGTATACTCCCTTGTCCCATGCTCTCCTTTGGCTTTAATTACTGTTGCAAGATTTGAAGTTGATATGATGATTTTCTTCTCTTGTTTTAGGATTGTTTTAGTCGTATCCCTATGTATTCCTAAATCTTCGTGTCTCTTCCATGTTCCGCTTGTGTTATTTATAGAGAGGTATTAAACCGTATTCGTTAAATGGGCTCAGATTAAAATTTGAACATTAAATATGAATGATTAAGTGCAGTGCAGGGTATCGGTCAATAATATGATAAACAAAAAGCAGAGGAATTTGTATAGGATACAATGAACTTCAATTTATTTCACAAAGGTTCCAAAGTACATCCTCGGACGTCCCCCTCAAGCTTTTAATTTTCCTCCCATGATTTATTCCACAAGCAGGCGCCCTGCACCCGACATTACTCCCATCTTTACGACCATTGCCGCTTTGAAGTTTCCACTGATCCCTCGCCGCTCTTTTCATCGCCTCGTTTTCCGTCGAGTAAATATTCTTGGCGACAAACGCCTCCTCTTTCGAGGAAGCGTACCTTTCGTAAAAATCGGCAACTTTACGCAACTCTGCAATCTCATCGTCACTCAACGACTCCCACAAGCGTGATTGCCCAAACCCAGCCAATTTCAGTGAGTGTTGCATCCACTTGTGGGTGTAGTTGATAAGCGCGACAGATGATGGCACGCATTTGAATGCCCTGTCGAGAAGAAAATCAGAGTCGGAAAAGTCTAAAGGCTTGGGTCGAGTCTGTGCTAATAAACGCTGAGCCAGAGATTTTCGCCAGGTGCTTGGAAGCTTCAGTGTAGGTGATGCGCATGAAGCTTTGACTATAGCCATACGGGAAGTGGCAAACATGCCATGTAGGGAGGAAACACTACGACCGCCGAAACTGCAGGGGCAAGTTTCAAGATCGATTTTAAGAGCTTCCAAGTAGCTGTTTAAACATTCTTGCCGAAACTTGATGGCATCATGGGCGGCACTACCGATTCTGATAGCTTTGCGGATGTCAGAGAGAGTTGTGGTGGGATCGTTTATGATGTAGAGAGGTGGGAGGTCTTTTTCATGTCGTCCATGTGGAAGCCTTTTAACCGTCTTGTTGGTGGCAATATGGCTGCCAAAAACGTCACAGCGTGTCTTCCCTTCGCGACGCATAGACTTTGTGATATTGAAATGTAAATATGTTGATGCTTTTATGTTTCGACCACAATGCGTTGGGATGGCCTTTTTATTTATGTCTGTCGAGACAGCAAAGTTGTCAAACCCTGACCTGCCTCCAGCGCCTGCGCCACAAACAGCCGTTGATCTAGCCACAGCCAAGAACGGCCCCTCCTGCATGCATTTGGATCATACTTCAACCCATCTGAGCCTCATCCAAGGTTTAAGCACGCAGTCATTTTATTAAGCACATAATAAAATCTTTTAAAAAATAAAAAAACGAAATCGAAAGGAAAACGCGAAGTCACGTTGTGAGTAAAACATCTCACTTTTGCTTTTGCCTATTAAGACCGATGAGGAGGAAATATCCGAGGACCCTGTATCCAATCCCAAGTCCAAGCATAGCTCCAAGGTTCGTAGTGACGGTATCCCTTGCGTACCTTTTTGTGCAAGAATAGTTAGTATTTACGTTAAATAACATAGGGAGTGTTTAAATGAAGACTTACCCGCAGAACCTCAACGCGTTCTCCAAATTAAATAAATGCTCATAATTTTTAATCCAAAGCCAAAACTGAGCCTCCGCAGCCCATCGGTTCGCACCAATGTTGAAGACAAAGATGAATCCACCATTTCGAGCTTGATCAAGACGGATACCGAACCCGCAAAAGACGGCGGAAAAGAGGCCAATGATAACAGCAAGAAGCGCAGCATTTTCTCGGCGGACTAGCATGAAATGACGGCTGCGACGCCGTAGGTGGTGAAGAATTGAGAAGAACAAGGGCGAATTGGAGATCGGATGGAGTCGGGGGCTTGGCTAGGAAATAGAAGAAGGCCGTGAAGTGTAGGGAAGAGAGAGTAAGTCGATAAAGGACGCTGACCGTTTTGCCCTGTTTTTGTTGTTCAGTCCACTTTGTCGAAAAAATAGGGTGCACATAATACTCACAATATAGTAAGCCAAAGGACTGTGACCAGAAGCAGTTTCTTTCCAATAAACGGCCTTTTCTTCACCAAAAACCTTGACAGCGGAAGGAGCTGCACTAAGAGCGATAGATATACCAACAAGCATACCATCTAACGAAACAGTAGATTGAGTATTTCGCATTTAAGGAAAAGACATATAGGTAGTTAAGAAGTCTTACAAAGAGAAAGAAACCAGTCGTTTGTTGCACTTGTAGTAAGAACGTAAGGCTCCTTCAATAAACCGGAATACGGCTCCTCTAAAGCGTTCGCAG
Organism: Chytridium lagenaria; assembly: GCA_025449115.1. NCBI lineage: Eukaryota > Fungi > Chytridiomycota > Chytridiomycetes > Chytridiales > Chytridiaceae > Chytridium > Chytridium lagenaria. The sequence continues at coordinate 49,929 of JAHLKC010000176.1, forward strand.
AAACCCCCATAATGAAACTATGTAAAAGTCACATTTAATTATTGCTTAAAATCAAAATGCATGCTGCTTACCCTCCAAACAACCCAACAAAAGCCTCCAGAAGAATGCGCTAATAAACCTTGACTGCTGTTGAATCGATCGATTATGAGCAAAGACAAGCTGCTTAAAAAAACTAGCCCCGCTCGCTTTCGACAACGTAGCCATCTTCGCAACGCCCACACTGTCAACTCTAACAACAGCATCCACTGGCCGTCTCAACATCCAAGCAGCTTCAATTTCATCTGGCGATAAAGGCTTGCTGCCATCCGCCGTGACTCCCCTTCCGGATAAAATGTCCATCAAGATATCAGCAGCATTGGCAGAAGGTTCGAAAAAGAAGCCGAGAGACTCAAAAATAGGATTGAGCTTCCTTGACGGGTCCAAAATAAGCTGTGCGGCCACCAGGGGCGATCAGAAACACGTCGTCAAAGCGAAAGAAGATCTCAATTCTTGGTTGATGGATTACAGAGACGATGGTGAGACCGAGGCGTGCAGTGGCATGGAGAATGTCAGCAAGGTCGAGAGCTGAAGTGGAGTCAAGGCCAGAAGTAGGCTCGTCAAGAAAGACGGCGAGAGGTGCTGGTAATGATAATTTAGGATACCATAAAGTACTGAAAGAAAAGGTAAGCATTCTTACCAGCTGCGAGCTCCGTTCCAACATTGACGCGCTTCCTCTGACCACCAGAAATACCGCGTGTCATTTCATCGCCAATGGGAGAATACTTAACCGCAGAAAGGCTAAAGAAGTACGTTACTATTAAGAGCATACTATAAAGAGACCGAGCACAATCTGAAAAAAATATGAAGCTCTTACTTCAAAGCCTCAATAATATTGTTGGTGTGCTTGCCAATCATCTCAGAGGTCCAAGAATTCGGAAGCCTAACCTTAGCAGCATAGTGAATGTTCTCAAGGACAGTGAGCTCTCGGTGCATTGTGTCTTCCTGAGGGACGTAGCCGATAATTTTCTTGTAAGTTTGCATCTCTGTCGTAACGCCGTTAATCTTGAGTTCGCCGCCGGTCCTGGTAACCTTGCCCATGAGAACATTCATGAATGTGGTTCTGTAAGAAATGAAATGGTGAGGACAAATCAACTTAAAATAAAATGAAGCCGCAAGAGAAAAACCTACTTCCAGCTCCAGAGGGTCCCATAATGGCAGTCATACGTCCAGCCTTAATTTCTCCAGTAACTCCCTTAAGGACCGTAACGCCGGTAGGTAGTTTTAGGCTAAGATCGCTGAAACTAAAGTTCATTCGCAGGTCGTCCCCCAACACCTGCTTGAAGCCTTCAACAAGTTTTTGCACCTTGGCCTCCATGTTGCGAGACGGGTCTACCTTGATAGGTATCACAACTAGATTAAGGAGATGTTGAACAAATATACGTGAAAAAAGTACAAGTAAAAGGAGGTAAACATTACCTTTCTTCATTTCCTCATTCTTTCCGGTCACACTAGTAGCAGCCGCTTTCTTCTTTGACCACTTGCTCAGAATATTTGTGACCCCTGGCGGTATGATTGCCGAGGCGGGCAGGCCAGCTTTCTTGAGTTCACCTAACCTCTTAGCAACGAGGACGACAGCGAGGATGAGATCGAGAATAACGACGACCACAATGAGCCCGTAGTGTGCTTGTATCGTCGAACCGGCTGGGCATATGCTGAGCCAGTCACATTTCGTAGGAGCTAAAGAACCGCGAGTGCTATTAGAAAGATAAAATTAGACGTTTAGTACATTTTATATATGTACTCGAAATTTGCAATCATACCAGTAATGGCCTGAGGGGCTGTTACAAAGGTGTTAGTCAATATAGAATAGGCTAAAAGAATGATTATAGGAATAGCTTGATATATGGACTTACCACGGGATCATCGAACGTGGGTTAGGGCAGTAGAATCCAGTCAAGCAGGGCATGGCCTCGTATCGTCCTTGAGGCTATATGAGATTGAAAAAAACGAATGGCTTAAAAACAAAACTGGGAAAGAGTTGTCAAAAGAGACTGAAGGCTAACTGACTGTGCAAGGGGCGAACTGTATACGAGCGATCTGACACTTCGGATCGGCAGGGCAAGCAACTGGGATAGTATTGATGTTTCCTAGCTCGTAATAAGGACAGTAGTACCCTGGATCGCAATCCTTGGTCGCATTTCTGACCAGCGGGAATCCGATGCTTGAGTTTGGCGATTGGAAACACCCAAACCAGGACCTTGCTGGGGCAGCCGGGGTAGAGCTGAAGCTGCAGGAAGGCTCCACGGTCGTCCACGTTGAGGCATCTCATACTCAAAGAAGTTTAACGGGTTGTCCGTCTTGAAAAGTAAGGCGCCGCTCAATGCCATTGCTGAATGATGATGGGTATGGAGAAGGGGAGGTTATGGATCGTTGACCCCATTTTATGTTGTAAGAAAGTGTCGTTCGACCAATTAATCGCGTCGCGCACCTCAACTCAACTCCACTTGCGGAATGCGGACGTTTGTGAAACCCCGCAAAACAAAACAAACTTCGGTGTTAGATTTTCGAAAACAGGGGAAGGAAATCCCGCTCATAAAAGAATAAAATACAAACATGTATGCCATTTGAGTGTTTTTCCGTCCCTTCACGGGCCGGATCCAAAAAAAGGAGTACGGGAATTATACGATCGTATGCACCATAAAAATGGTTTACGCTGACCCCTTCTCTACCGTCTCCCAATCCTAATACCTCTTCTTACACCTTACTCAACCGTTCAAAAAGGCAGGCTCCACAACCCTCTTCACAAAAGCTCCCTTTCATGTATTGATAAATCCAATTTTCGTTCAGCCGCGAAGCGAGGGTGGCCTTGCGTAGGGGCATCCAATGTAAAAGATATGCCGCTTTATTAGTGATAATTCATCAACCCGCCGCCATCGCAACATCCACCTTCTTCCCATTCCTTACCCTCCTCACAACCTCCTCCACCATCTTCCGTTTAAACACCTCCCAATCCCTTTTCTCCATGTAAGCCTCACTCAACCTTTCAATAGGCGGTACAGCATGCCCCGCCTTCTCCACAAACTCCCTCCACGTCTTTTTCGTGGCGAATTTATTAAAATCGAGTTTCGCGATACGCAGAATCTCGGTCTTGAGATTCGCAATGATGGAGGTGCGGGAGGCTGAAACGCCTAGCCCTGAGGCGAGGTATAGCTCGCGTGGAGTTTTCGAGGAATCGCCGTCGTAGAAATGGTCACCAGGAAGGAGGTGCTGGACGACAACGAATTTCGTGACGAGGGTTGTAGGGAGAGTTGTGTGGGGGAGAGGGGCGAGGGGGGTGTTGTCTGTTGTAAGATTGGTGGTGCTAAGATGGTGCTGGGACGGGATGGCTGTGAGGAGATCAGATGGGATGGTGTCCTGGGCGGGTATGATGGAGAGATCTGGGGGAGAGTTGGGAGAGGGTCTTTCATGTTGTGATGGACGGCGCGAAAGATGTATTTGTCGCGAGAAATGGGGATTTTGAGAAAGGGGACGGCTTTGATGATACGACATGTTCCTGATCTATCCCCAACAACAATTAGATTCCTCACACAAAAGTGAAAAGAACTCTCTCATTACCTCACGAAATATACATACTCGCATAGATCGCCTTCACAGACAATGACGCCGTTAGGAGGGTAGCTTCTGACATCGACGTATCTTGCGAGATTGTTAAGATTGACGGAGAGAGTTTTAAAGATAGCGACTTCCCGCATGGCAGCCATTTTTTCTCTGATATCCGTGTCTTGGGAGATGCTCATGACACGTTCAAAATGATGACGCTCAATGATGAGGAATTCGGTGGTACGTTTGGTGGTGACGCTGGCGAGGCGGATGTTGCCGTTAATAAAGGCGAGTTCGCCAAAGATTCTAGAAAAGATGTAATTTTAATGTCAAGTTTGAAGAGTAGGGTTAATGATGGATTGGGTAAATGACCGGGGAAAAGAGACAATAGCTTTCAAAATACATAAATTAAATACCCACCTCCACTCGACTGCGTCCCCAACACATCCGTATAAACCCTTTCCAACTCCTCCCTGATCCTTTTCCTCTCTATCCTCCTCCTCTCCTCCAAAACCTCCTCCTCATCCTTCTCACTCTCACTCTCACTCGCTTCCTCATCATCCGGTCGTTCCTTCCGTCTCCTCTCACGTTCCCTACTCCGTTCGTTCATCCTCTCCTTCTCAGTCTTTTCCTCTTGATCAAGGAGACGCGTAATATGAGCTTCCACGAGGTCGCGGTTGATACGGGAGACCTCGATTTCACCATCAAGGAGGATGTAGTAGTTGGTGGCGATGTGGCCTTCTTTGACAATGGTGCGGCCAGCGTGCCAGCGTTCGTAGCGTCCGACTCGTAAAAGCATTTTCTGGGTGTTGAAAGTATAACGAAAACAATAAAACAGTTGGAGGAAAACCGGATGATGATATGATACCAAGAAATGGTGCCATTTATAAAACCGTGAGGATGTAAACCCATGCAAAAGAGGTCAAAGGGAATGAAAAGCCAAGAAAAAATATACGAGTTTTCCAAGGTTTCGAAATTACACTCACCTGAACACCCGGCTGAAACTCTTTGAACGCCTTCATTCCCTGGGCCCAAACCTGCATCTCCATAATATCATTCTCCGTCCTCATCCTCGGTGTCTTTCTAAACAGCTCCCTCATTTGTTCAGGCAACCACCCTTTAAATACTTTCTGTGTGTTAAACAGCTTTCCCACACTGAAATCCGTAGAAATAATCCCTCTCGGTGCCCCCTCCTTCCCCCTCTTTAAATGCATTGCCGAAAATAAATGCGCATCGGGATCATGCTCCCAGCCCCACTGAATGGGATTCTTGAGAATCCGTGCGAGGAATTTAAAAAAATGAGATGTTTGATGGCGACTAATCTTGTGATGCGACGAAATCGATGAAAGGCGTAGGATACACCGTACAACCGTTGTTCTTCCTCCATCCCCCGACAGACGTTAAAAACGTATCATCGTCAAATGGCCGTCTTCCAACGCTCAACGTCATCTTGATGGCAAGAGCAACGCCCCTCAACGAAGCTTTCCGGCGGATCATTTTTTCCCCCGTGTTAATGATGGCTGCTGACAGGCTCGATCGCCTGACGCAGAGACAGATGCTGCACCCGATCCAACCTGAACACAGGAATAGACTGGCGTTTCAAACTCCCCCTTCGTGATGGATTCGCGGACCCTGAAGGTCGAATTGGTATAGACCCGGACGTGGTCCCCCCACTGCCGCTAGAGACGTTATTTAGAGGGTACCCTGGCGTTATACTTCCCCTCCTTGAAGTATCTACCGATACAATCCCAGACGTTCTCCGACCGTCTGCACAATGCTTAGGTTTTTAGCGGGTTTTATCAAAGGTGCCATGCTCCCCTTCTCGATGTATCCGCAGATGCCACCCCAGATCTCCTTGCCGTCCCACCGACGCGACTCTTTGCATCACTCGGCCCTGCGCGATCGCGCTCTCCGTCTGACGGTTTCAGTTGTTTCAGGGATAGCACTAGAGAACTGTGGTGATGCAAGGAAGGACGAGGCGAGTGCTGGTGTGTGGATGGAAACACGGTTTTATGGATGGTGGAGAGCGACGTGTCTATGGATTCAGCGAGAGATGATGCGATGGATTCAGGGACTTCATGGGCCGTGGATAGCATACGATTTCTCGCGGAGAGAAGCTGGAATGAGCCTGACTCTGCAGATGGTTGAGTAGACGCCAGCGTTGGTGCTGGGAAGGCTGATACGCTTGTTGCCATTGATTGGGAGTATGAGCGACTCCGAAGGGTTGGGATGGAATCAGGGGAGAGGATGTCGTCATAGGGTTGATCGCTTGCTGACGCGCGTCTGAATCGGGTGGGGAGGTGAGGGATGAGGGAATTGGTGTTGGAGGTTTTGCGTGGGAGTGGGGAGAGAGATATTGAGGAATCGGGCAGAGTTTGAACGGGTTGAAAGGGTGTTTGGGGATGAGGGGAGGGGAAAGAGAGCTGGGGTTTGGGAGGTTCGACGGCTGTGGGTTCCTACAGCTGGGAGAGGGTGAGATGCTTCGATTTTGGGAAGAAGAGGAGATGCTCCAGTTCTTGACCTTGGCTCAGTGATAGAGTTCTGACCTTTATTATCAAAGCGTGGATGTCAGATACCAAGAAAAGAAGAAGTGATGGTGATATACCTAATCTGTCCCAATAATTCCTGGACGTGAAAGTTCGCTGAACATTAATACCCATTCGACCAATGCCTGATTTAGGCTTCCCATCTTCACCCTGCGCGGACTACGCAAACGCGGGCAGTTGCCGTGCATTTCCCAACCCCGTCGACTTACCAATCTTGCCTCAACCTTCTCCTCCCCCTCTTCCCCAACAAGATCAAGTTTTGACGAAGTCGACGAATGCCCCATCGGATTCGCGCATCCATTCAACTGCATATTTACAGCCATAGCCGCAACCCTCGCAATCTCCTCCCTCTTCCTTGCCGTCTCGGCCTCTTTGAACGCACGAAGATGATTTAACAGTTCATGGCGTTCCCTGTTTTCCACAATCAACGCTGCTTTTGATCGAGTTTTGAACCGGCGTGGCTTGACCCCGCACGGACGTGTGGGAGCCTGGGCTTTTGCAGCACCTTCAAGGGATTCACGACGCTTTTTAGCGGCTTCACGGGGTTTGCGGTATCAATGAGGAGAAGGGTTGAGGCGCTTACGGCGTCTCGTTTTAATGGAGAGAAGAGTTTGAGGCTGTAGAGAGGAAAGAGGATGTTGTGATGCTGATTCCGGCATTGACAGGTTGGTGCTGGAAGATGGATATGGGGATTGATGGCTTGGGATGCCTAGACTGCGACTGGCAAGGTATGCGTTGGATCGACCTGCTGCGTTATGTTCCCCGGTCGCCAACATTTTGTCGCGATCACGCCAGCCCGTTCTATATATATATATATTCCTTTCTCAACTACGTCTTTAAGAAAATGGCTAGAAGTTTCTCTAGATTCTGATAACCCGCATGCAGGTGCGCTTTCGATTATTCTTAGGATTTGCATGGTCATCCGCAATACTCCAGAATTGATCTCCGAACATGAAATGGTAAGCAAGAGAAGCAGATACAGTCCGTTCACTTCGCTTTCTGAAACCTCCCCTCGATATCACTCACACCCACGGGACATTTACTTTTCTCATCATACCCCACCCAAGTACTTTCATCATCCTCAAAGTCCAAAACGAATTTCTCATTCGATTCCGTTCCTTTCGACAAGGTCTTGACCGTGTGTTGGAGCCCAGCCAACAAATTCTAGACCTCTTGATTCAATGGTGAGAACGGTCTTCCAGGATCCTGAATCGGCCTCGTCATAGGACTTCAGGGATTTCTCAACAATGTCTAAGGGTGGGAAAGGGTTTAAGTGGGGATCTCTTTGAGAATATGGAAGAATGCCGTAGAAGAAGCATGAGGACGGAAAATGTGCTTACTTGCATTGCCCTCTTGCGAGCAGAACTTGCACTTCATGACAAAGTTGGCTGTTCCGCTGTAAAAAGAATCAACATGAGGCTAGCGACGGCAAAGACAACGATAATGAAGGGCAAGAGACCTACCGACTTCGGGGAACATCCACTTGATCCTTATGTTCCATAAGTCATCGTCAAATACGAAGTTAGTCAGTCATCCAGTCCAGCATCAGTTCGCACATGGTATCAATCATTAAGCAAATCGAACACCCACCACAGCGTTGAATGTGATCAGGCCGTCATTAACCTCATTACATGATGTACATTTCACATTAAATGACCACTCATAGTCATCCTCAGCGGGCTTCAATTCAGTGACGTTTTCGAGGTCAGCCTTCAACTGCAATGCAAACTTCTACTTTTACGAACGATCCCCCATAGAGGAAGGGTTAATGCCAATTTGTAAGATTCAAGAGGCTGTCGCTTACCGGCATAGTGTCCCGATCGCAGTTATCCAACGGAGGCGGTTAGTATGCCTTCTTTGGTCTTTATGTGAATATCAAGTAGGTAGACAAGTTTCAAAAAAATTCACCATATACGACAACATCCCACTCAGTACCAGAAGGGTGGGAACCCCGCCACCAACGACAGGTAACTAGATTAGTGGGCAATTTTTTATTAATTATTATTTCAAACAGAGCTCCCAGAAGCTCTTCTACGCGCAAACGATCCTTGTCGGAATACTGACGGTCGAGTTTGACATTAGGAGGACGAAGAACAAGGAATTCTTTTAATCGGATCGCATCGATGGCGTTGCGTTGTCCCTCTACGAGGAACTGGAGCTCATTGTCCTAAAAACGTTATAAAATGTATAAAATATAAGACGCCATCCAGGCAAAAGCGACAAATGATACAAAGGAATTGTGATGTAAATAACATCAAGAAACGATATAAGGGAAATATGTGAATTATATAAGACATAAGTGGACTAGAAAGGTCTTTATCCTCACCCGGAACTGCATCATACTCCTCAATTTTCCTCTCATACGCTCCGTCGCCTTTCTTGCCGCTTCCTGTCCTTTACGCTCCTCGTCTTCCTCTACGTAGCCCTTTTTGCGATCCCACATTCTTTGGATTTCATAAATTTGATGCCTAAGCCGACTCCTCTCATCCCTCGTCCACTGCTTTGCCCTTGCACGGCTCTGATCAATTTGTTGCGATATTCCGTCTTTCGGCTTTTCATAGGCCCCATACTTTGCTCTAACATTAAAATTAGCGTCTGGCTATGAAAAGAGGTAAAGCAGGAAACGCTGACTTACCGTGTCAATCGGTCGAGATTGCTCAGCTGTCGTCCACTCATACTTTGAGGGTTAAAAGAAGACTTTTGCGAAAGGGGGAAAGGCTTGTAGCTTTCCTCGGGATCCAAAGTAACAGCTTGCGATTCCTGTGCTTGGTCCTCCTTGTCCTTTTCCTTACCACGGCGTCCACCAGCCTCACCTGCTCCAGCTCCTCCAGCTGTCTGCTGTCCACCGATACCAAGGTTCGAAGGCGATTCGGCCCTTGTCGTTGTTCCAGTTGCTGAACCCAATCCCATCATACCTCCTTCACCACCCAAAGACGGCAGCTTCGATCCGTGTCTTCTTCTACTAGTATCTGACACGTGGACCTGCAGGCGAGTCCGCTGCTGCACGCGAGAATGACGAGAACCACTTGTTTTCTGCTGTGATTCCTCAGCGTGCTGGTTTGGAGAGTGAATGCTGGATTGATGAATGCTGAAGGATCTGTATGCTTGGCGATTCAGCTTGAGCAGAGTTCTCCCGAGAGTTCCACCGGTTATCTCAACGGCAGGTGGTGGAGGGCTTTGGTGGAAGCCTAGAGCGTTTTGATCGACGAAATCTCTCTGACAGAAGGGACGGAACTCCATCTGGTGAGATGGGAAAGAGACATTGGCCAGGAGGCTGTTCAGTATCGGTCCATATGTCCTTCGATTGGATCCCCAGTCGAGGAAGACGGTTTTAATGAAACCATCTGTATACTGATGCAGCCGAAAACACCGTTTAGCTCAAGTTTGCATCGCTGGTTCACAACCTGTGAATGTGGGATTGACATTAAAGCAATCCCTACCGCTAGGCTTTATGGCGATCCGTGCCTCCCAAGCCAGCAAGAATGGCTGCATGCATGGTATCTCGCCTCTGAAACAGGTTCAACGTCGGCTGGTGTCAACAACGAAAAGGATGCCTCCTCGCTCAACCTCCTTCACACAACACCACAAACTTTTTCTTTAACTTGTTGTGACTCACTCAACCAGCATGGGCAAGACGGGCAAGGAGCGCAAGAAGCGCAAACTTAACCAGTTAGTTTCATCATCCGCCGTCAACATACCCGACCCATCGGTCTCTTCTTCCAATGGATGTTTTAATGTTGAATCTGGTCAGAAGCGTCCCCACCCAGACAATGAAGACGGTGATGAGATTGAGATTGATATAAGATGGATGTGGAGATTGCAGACCATGCCACCATGATCTCAATGTATCAGCTTTCAAACACGATGCAGGTGCTTTCAAAGCTGGAGGGGCATCCAGAGTCGTTGAGGATGCCTGTTTTTAAGCCCTTGAGAGCATTGATATTCAAGCTTGTGAAAGCGGCTTCACAGACTGGAATTAACGCTGGTGAGACTATAGGCTCGAACCCTTTTTCCTCCCGAAGGCCAACTACGCTTTAAGCATTAAGGACTTGGGTGTATCTAGACGACCTCATCGCTGACATTTGGTTGACCAGGTTCGACACTCAGTGGGAAGGATTTCCGAAGCCGTCTCCGAAAAACGCTGGAAAGACGCCCTTTCTCTCTTATCCGAAATGCGTAAAAAAGATATGCGTCCAAAGCTCGGTGCTCTTCAACGATGGGTGCGAGACTGCGACGCTGCAAATTCATTTAAAAAGCATGGAAGGGACACTGAAGTTATGGAGGTGTTGGACTCAGTTCTAAGGACGGCGGATCCGGCTTTAATGTGAGAATGAAACACGACTTTGTTGTGGCTCCTCTTGTTCTAAGTTTTTATTAGCGGGTGTGCAAAGGCAAGACCAACAGAGAAGAACCCACCCGTAACGGACGCCACTTACAAGCACCAACCATGGTCTCCGTTCGACGACGGTGTAGTTCGAAAATCTCCTGACGGTGTCGAGCGTCTGGGAACTCTCGTCACTCCATGTAAGATTCTAACACGTACTGCAAAATCGCTAATCCGTTTCAGCGAAACCGACGTGTCACACTACACCCGCCTCTTCCATATCCTCTCTCAAGAGCCAGGTCCTCTCCGTCGTCCTCCCAACAAGCATCCGATGATCCTTCACCTTTCCGACCCAACCACAATCGACCTCACCTCAAACCCGCCTCCCCGCGCAACTTCCCACCCGATACCCTGTGTTCCATCATCATTCCTCATCCGCGACCTTTTCTCCGCCCACGAGTGCTCACAAATCCTTCGTGCGATGGAATCCGTCGGCTTATCCCTGATGAGCCGTTGGAGGGTGGTGAGAACGCTTCAGTATTAGCGCACAATGTGTTTTGGATGGCAGATAAGGCGATTTTGGGAGCGGTTGAGAAGAGGATTGAAGGACTGTTGCCGGAGGTTTTGGAATGGGAGGAAGATGAAGGCGTCGTGAAAAGAAAGTATGTGGGATTAATCCTAGATGGAGGGTCTATAGATATGTTCCGGGACACGTTTATCGTCCGCATATTGACGGTGCATGGCCGAAAAGTGGTGTAGATCCAGGTATGCATGACGTTGGTGACGTGTTATCTCAACATGATACACATTATTCGTATTAACATATTGCAAAACGAATAGAATCTGGTGAATATATCTACGACGGGTCAGGCGGTACGACATGGTCCCGTATGACTTTCCTTATTTACCTTAACCAGAACTTTGAAGGAGGTGAAACGTAAGACTTATTCTTTTCTATTTGGTATTTAAAAAATCCCACGTAACTGACGTTGACCATTTCAAAGCACATTTTTATCCCTTCAACAAAGCAAGGAGTAATGGACGCACGCGCCGTTAAACCGCAGGCTGGTTCCGTTGCGGTCTTCCTCATGGTTGCGTTAAAAATGTGTTGTTGCATGAGGGAAGTGGGGTGGAACAGGGTGCCAAGTACATCATAAGAACAGACGTATTGTACGCGGAAGTATAAAAAAGTTAGAAGAAGTATTATTTGCTTCTCATCAATGACTGATGTTTATTTAAATTCATTAACCTGGTCGCGAAGGCTTTCGAGCTCTTCAGACCCTTCGTACGTGTCCTGAAAAGTGAAAGAAAACGGAAAGAATCGTGAACACCGCGATTGAGACCAACTAAAAAGACGAGAAAAACGGAGACGGTTTACCTTTGTCCTTCCAATAAATGTTCGAAGTGTAGACCGTCCCTGATACCTCCAGTCCGGACACACTTTCCTCACATCCTCTCCACCCTGATACACACTCTCCTCTATATCCCCAAACTCCACCAATGCCGTTAAATATAATTTCAAATATTTGACCGCATTCTTAAATACTTCTTCATCCGCCGTCAACTGCGGTGACTGCAGGAGAATCCGATACGCGCTCAATCGATGCTCAAGCGCCTCCTTCAATCGCCCCTGCGCAATCGCAAACTCCGCACTAATAGAATAAAGTCTTGGCGAATTCGTATATTTCTCTCTAATGGAAGCAAGCAACGTCGCAAGTCTTCCAGAAAGACTTGTCGCTGAGGTTTGAGAGGCATCCAGGAGCCCCTTTGTTACAGCTGTGACGACGATCTGAAGAACTTCGAAATCAATGACTTTAGCAATTTCAATGCCAGAGGAATGACGGGTGCGGAGGTCGAGGACGTTTTGCATGGCGCGGATGGATTCCGAGAACTCGCCAAGGTCGGTGGAGATAAAAAGGTAGTTGTCCCAAATTTTTGAGTTGTCGCTATGTTGGCGGAGGGCTTCGCGAAGTGCCCGCCAAGCTTCTCGTCTAAAAAATACTGGGTTAGAAAATATACTCTAAGGCGATAAAATGAGGAGCTATCACAAACTCACTTCAGGTTTTTTCGGACGTAAACTGACGCGAGGTTTGTCCACGCCTCTCCATTCTAGAGAAGAAGTAAAACATATCAGCCGTGGCAGAAATATCATAAAAAGTAAAAGGCACAAATTGGCCAAAGACCCACGTTGTGATCCAAAGAAATCGTTCTCCTAAACGCCTCCTCCGCAGACTCCCAATCCTGAGCTCTTAAAGCGGCACATCCCATCACAAACCAACTGTTTTCGAAAAGCGGATTGATTGCTAATCCTTTCTTGTAGCACTCAACACTCTCCTCGAACTATTAAAACTTTAGTCATAATATTCAAAAAATAATCAACCCACATTTCCCTCGCGGAAGAAATGCGCACCCAACGACCTCATCGCACGCGCGTATCGGAACCTTGATAACGACCAAGCCTCGTAGTAGTACTGCGGGTCCTTGAGAATGTCGCCGAGAAGACAGTGGAGCTTGGGCGAGCCAGGAAAGGCTTCAAGTTGCTTCCTTACAATCCCTTCAGCCTACGTAAGATACGCATTATTAGGCAAATTTGGCAATTATATACAAACAAACCTCCTTTGCCTTTCCAAGCATTTGTAAACAAGACACCACATCATCCCACATCTGAAGCCTTTCAAAGATCTCAAGGGCAGAGCGAATAACACCGATCGAGATGAACCTTTCCCCAAGCTCTCTCTGCGAAATTATTAACAACAAACCCTTAGATAAAAATAAAAGATAAAAATAATAGAAGGAAAGAAGCAAGCAACAAAGGCAAATCAACAGAATATACGAAAAAATGGAGGCACCACGCAGCGGCGAGGAAAATGGCTGTTGTAGTGTACTATGATTCTCGTTTCGCTCTAGCAAAAAAAATTCTCCAAAAAGCCTCAGCTTCTTGAATAAGGGTTCAGGCTAAGCCAGCACACGAATAAAACACCCGTGCACCGTCTCATGGCACGAACGCAGCCGTAAAGCTCTCCATGTCCCAAACCCTCTTTTCTGCTGTTGAACATATAGAGAACAAAAACAAAAAAAGCCCCAAAATGGAATCCGGAAAAAAAATACCTCAAGATCCCACTTCGGTGGTTCCATGACACTGAAGAAGAACTTTTGCGTTCGGCGGCGGTGGAATCTTTACTAGGGATCTGGTCGACGAGGGCTTGCAGTTGAAGTGCCGAACGCTCCACAGTTCGCCCTTTCTTGGATTCCAGACGTGACCGGAGGAGAAGCGCCATAGTATGAATGGTCCAATTGTTGGGGTGTTCAATAACTCGCTGGAAAGATATGAGATAAGAGGTGATGACAACGAGTATGCTTACCGTAACGTAGGGAACCATCTGCTCAGTAGTGATGCCGTCTTCAGGGTTCTCATTCTTGACATTCAAACTAAGAAAACAAAGTCGTTTTAGAATACATAAATAACTAATATCCAAGTAAGTCTTACCAGAATGATAACAAAATGCATTGATCGAATGGATTTAATTTCCAGTAACAGCAATATCGTTTACATCCTTTGGTGTTGTAAATTCAATCGACTCCAGCAATGTGTCATCATTTAAAGCCAGCGTCGCAGGCAGCAGAATCCTTTTTATCATCTATGAACGCACTTTCAGCTTAATAACAAGCTGCGCCACGTCAAATGTCTGAAATTTGGTTCTGCGTCCGAGAGCACCAGTAACATTCCATTTCAATCCAGAAAGTTTTTGTGACTCAACGTACTTTGCCTACATAATTGCAAAAGATTTAAGCCAATGGACAGATGTATAACTTGCAGTACCTTCGCTTCCTCCATGTCACCGTAGAAGCTGAAGATGAGACCACTTCGATCGCTAAATGAGACTTCGCCTTGTCACAAACGTATTCCGCGACATTCGCCCACGCAGCTGAATTCCGGACAAGATCAAGACTTGAGTAAGATAGCCGTCTTCGCACTTCCCGCAGGGTTTTCAATAATCCTTTGCTGAACAAAAAGAGTTCGAAGAGTCCACCAGTCGACAAGCTAAAGGATCTCAGCAGAACTACCAGTGAGATATGACTAACCTTGAGCTCTGTAAGGAGATCTCGGCTATCAACTAAAATGGCTCGTGCCATCGCCAAAAGAAGGATACTTGGCGTCAGCCGATATACCTCTTCTGCGTCAATAGAAAGGTAATTGAACGCGGCCTTTTCAAGATCCTAAATATGCCGTTTAAAAAGACGCTTAAAGTAGAAATGTCACAAACCTCGATATCAACGCCTTCAGGAAGAAATAGTTGATTTCGAAAATCCAGAGACGGCCAGTCCAGCAAGATTGAATAAACGCAAGCAAAAACGACGCTCCGATAGAAACCACTGTAAACTCTTTATCCGCTCTCCACCCTTCATCGCTCGCCAAGAAGTCTGTTATTAAACCCCTTGCAGCTCCTCGAAAGTCTGCATTGAGTTTCGTCAATGTCAAGCGAATTCAATTCCGGGGAGTAACACTCCTACCGTGGCTTTTCAAAGAGTTCAATGCATGTGACGGATACGCAAAGAACTGCTTTACCTCAGGAATGGTGTAGATTTCTTCGAGGTTGAGATCCTGGACAAATGCAATCTGCTTGGCAAGGGTATCGTCTTGAGCCTCTTTTTCAGAAATCGAAAGATCAGGGCAGAGAATGCGAAGTTCGCACAGAATGCAAACGTTTGGGGCGGCGGTTTTACCCATGATCTACGACGGTGGGGATGGAGTGAAGAAAAAAAAAAAGACAGAGGTTTAAAATAATTCTGACAAATGCATGGCGGAGGTTGAGGAGTCCCTTTAATCCTACTCGCAAAGTTTGACCCAAAGGAGCATGAACTTGAACGTGCAAAGACGTCCCTTCTCGCAGCTGTGCAAGTCATCTGCGGATGCATCGCGTTTGGCATGCCATATTCTTATAGCGAGGCTCGCCGATCATAACTCAAAGACGAGGTACAAGGTCGTGATGGTCGTGGACATGCTGTTTTTGCACACCCATCACTTTCGCTTGGTGTTTCTGCGCAAGTTCCATCAATTTGCGCAGCTGTCTTGTGGGATACAGGACCACCGGTTGCCAGAGCCTAAGGAATTTGCTACAAAGTGTCGCGAGGCAGCTTTGAGTGCGATCCGAAGATGGAACGAAAAGTACGGCGAATACTACAAGCAGGTAAGGAATCCTTTTCAAATAAAGACATCGTATTAATGACTTGAATAAGCTGGACGTTGGATATAATTACATGCTGGACCGCGTAAAAATCGATTTTTCCGGATCATCGAATTTTAAAGGAAATCTGGATCCTGAGCTTCACGAAAAGGTGGGTATCGTCGCAATATAAGTATATCTAAAGCTTCGATTCGGTAAATATAGAAAAGGTTAGAAGGTGTCCGTAAGCAAATCTTTGAAGCAACGACGCGCGAAGTTGAAGAGGAGCTTCACGGCATTTTTAAGAATGTAAACGAGATGGTTTGTTAAAGAAGTGGAGCGATTAAACGACTTACATGAATGTCGCAGTGGTCTCTCATCGAAATCTTGGACATTACTGTCGCAGCATCACTAAGAACTTTAACATTGTCTATGGACAATGATCTCGCGTCAATAGCTAGGCGGCACGGAATGGCCATCACAGATTACAACGAGGCGAAATCTGGGCAGGATAGGGTACTTCCCGTCGAAGGAGAAGAGAATAAAATTATTTTTGATACGATTCGAGAATGCGTCAAGCTTTTGGTAACAAAGCATATGCCTTTACTCGAAAAGTGGCAGAGGTCCATTTTCAAATTGGATGAGAATGTGGTGAGTGGTTTTTTAAAGTGTTTTCATGTGCTAAATGTCTCTTCTCTCTTCGATAATCTTGTCTAGCCAAAGAGTGCCAGGTAAGTGCTTTTTATATTTTATATATTCGGATCATGTCGTAACATTTGAACGAAAGATCCCTTCGAATTGCCATGGGTCTTAAAGGCTTTCTTAGTGATGCAAGGGAACAAGCAGTGGATTTGTTGTCGCGCAGTATTGCCTCCATTAGAGAGGAAGAATTTGGCGATGAGGACTTCGAGGAGGTGTGATGTAAACTATCGCTTTGTGAGAAAGCCTTGCACAGTAATATAATTTCCCCAAATTGACGACGAGTAAACTTCATTTTGGTATATTTACCTACATTAATACACAATATATGAGCTTTCCATGCTCATGCTTCAAAACGCAAACGAATCCCTCCTTCTAGACTTTTGGCTGGTCATCTCCAATTACTGTCGACCGCCTTGGCCTATCTTTTCCCCATACTAGGATCGTTCGACTCTTTCCTGGTTTCTTTCCTCCTCCACCTCCTCAATTGACTGCCTGGAAATCTTCCGTGGCGGTCGCACCTTTGGCTCCTGATCCGATTTTGAGATCTTCCTTGGCGATGAAGCTTCTTCACTCACCACAGTTTGCGAAACCCTTCTTCCAGGCAAAATTGGGAGCTGTGTGTGTTCCGATGCCCTCCTCCTACTCCCATCGCTCATATCTCCTGATCTCCGTTCCGCCTGCTGACGTCTTCTGCAGCCTCACGCTTAGCCCTCAACCTCTCCTCCCTCGCGAGGCGTACTTCTCTTTGTATCTCATCTCGTGCTTCTCTTAAAGTTGTAGCTTGTGAAGACTGTCGACGTTTAACGACCTCACCTATGGAGGAAGGAATGTCTTTTGGTGAATTTGCCGTAGAGTGTTTTCGACGTGGAACGTCTTTTGTGCAAGAGTAGTCCGCTTGAAGTGAGGCAGAGGGATTCCGGCGGGAGGATGGAGAGTCGGATGCGTCTGACGAAGGGAGAATTGAGTGCTTTCTGTGTTTATGTTTCGGCGTTTTTTCTTTAAGTGGAGGAGGTGGCAAAGAATCGTTGCTACTAACGACGAGAGTGTCGGTTGAAGATATTTCTTGGGGAGGTGGTTGATATCTAAATGATGATAATATCACCTAGTAAGATATTGTGCGGCAAGCAAGATAGAAAAGTTGAAAGAAGCATTGCGAGCCCACCTTTTCACTTTTTTCGTTCGCCGATGTTGTCTAGACGGTAGCCTTACTTCTTTAGTCTCCTCAACTAATTTGGCGACTGGCTCCGGTACTGGAGACACAGCTCTAGATCTCCTTCTTACTTCAACCTTTACCTCTTCCTCTGCAACGACCTGACCACCACTGCTTGCCCCCTCCTCTGTCTCCTCTGAAACATCATCCATTCTCTTAGTCCTATGATGCCTCTTCCTCTTATCTACCTTCTCCCACCCTCTTCTTCCCCAGCCGATAAAGACTTCTCCTTCCCACTTCCAACACTAGACCCTGCGCTCATTATAGCTCCCACCGTCGCTCTCCGTTGCCTAACAATCCCATCCCTGCAACCATCATTCGTTCCGTTAGAATCTTCAGTCTCTCTGCTCCAAGCCTCATCTCCCTTCCTCCGCTCTTTGTACCGCCATCTACCCGTGAGTTCGTTTTGGAGAGACTCTAAGATCTCGCTGGAGGTAGCACCGCCTCTTGTGAGTAGATCGCGTTGGACGTTGGAGATTTGTTCAAGAAGATGGACACGACGTGATGTCGCGTCAAGTTCGCGTTGCTTTTGCTCGAGGGTAGCGGTAGAAAGAGTGAAGTTCAGATCAAGGTCAAGGTCTTGCAGTGTGTGAGATCAGTGTTATGGGAATTTTGAGTATTAACTTACTGTCCATATGAAGAAAATGGGAGCGGATAAGGAGGTCTAAATATTGCCGACTGCGCTTGTCTAGCGACCTGGGTAGAGTCTAACAATGTCGACGACATTAATTCAAATAAACACGATTCATCAGAAAACCGCGCCGGCAAAATCCTTTTTTGTGACTATAAAACCAACCTGCTGCATACTAAGTATCTTCTCTTCCAGCTCCCTCACAGCTTCCATCCAACTATTCTTTTCTGCCTCCTTTGTTCCTCTCTCCGCCCTCAATCTCTCAATCTCCGCCTTTGCCCCTCTCCGTCCCCTTTTCTCCAACCTTCCCAACTCCTCCACAACTTCGGCAACCGCTCATCCGCCGCAACAACTTGTTCCCTCGCCTCAATTTGCTCCCCAAACAGTGCATCCAGCGCCGCAGCAACTTCTGTGAACATTGAATTCTCTTTAGGCGATCGGACGCTTGATCTACGGCGATGATGGTGGTCATTATCGTGATACTGGCGCGCGGAGGAGAGGTGGCGGGGTAGGGTCGGAGGATGTTGAACTAGTCAATTTGCTTCGAAGATTGCCGATTTCGGCTTGAAGTTGGTGGAGGGTGACATTGTAGGGGTCGTATTTGTGGACGACTTGTTGGGAAACCTAGTAAAAGCATGAGAGGAGGGCAAATACTTTCAAAATTTCAATAAAAATAAACCTTGGTTTTAATTGACCGCGCTCGGCTAGCATATTTCAACGTATTCATAGTTTCCTCGAAGTTGGAAGCTGCTGGGCTAATGTTCGCGATCATAACTGTCCTGCAGTTACCACCCAACGAATCCTATAAAAAAA
>JAHLKC010000177.1:0-67964 GCA_025449115.1 Chytridium lagenaria
GGGAACAACAGAATACTGGACGGTGGGCAGTTGTCCAAATGATAACATCCAGTTGTTGACCCCTACTATCGAGCCCGTCGTTGCAGAGACCCACAGATTGTACCTAAAAGTTCATTAGCCCAAGTAAATGAAGTACGGAGAAAAGATGAATAGAAAAAATAGAAACTTGTTGTGTATGTATACACTAACAAGGAAATAAAAAGGAAAACAAAGTGCAAAAGAGTAAACAATATGATCTTACCATGCCCCCTCAGTCCTAACCTCCAAATCCCAGACAGGTTCAAGCTCCACTCTCCAATAAATACAATTTCCGACTATACCTAATATCCTCCAAAGCAAACGGGGCACCCACAACTCTCGTTCCATCCGTCGACACTCGAAGCACCGGTGCAATCTCATCAGGAATAAACCCTAACGCTTGCGCAACAGCAATCACGGCCTCCTCTACGGTTCTCGCTGTGTCAGTCGATGGAGCAGTCAACCGACTGGCATCTAGCGCGGGTGCGGACGCACTGACAATGGTGCCGTTTTCGTGGACGTTGACGTTGGCGAAAAGATTGGCGACAGGGAGTTCGTTGATGATGTACTGGAGGTGGACGTGGGCGATTCGGTTATTCCGAGATATCGCGCTGATCATGAAGGCACTTTCGTTGAATAAGGGTGGAAAACTTGAGGATGAAACCTTACCTGCTCAATACATTCAACCTGTGAGGCCGGAATGTTGGTAGCCCCTGATACGAAACTCTGTTGCAATCTCGGCAACAGATCCAGTTGGGTTCGTCCCCAAGAAGATCTCTTGAAACACTCTTGGAGGAACGTATATCGCTGGTAATGCTCCAGGAGCTACAGATGGTGGAGTCGGTGCTTGTGGAGTCGGTTCTTGTGGTGTCGGTAAGGCATTGCATATTGATAGGCTCGTCGCGCTGAAGGCAAGGAGAAAGGGCGATCAAAGTCATCCCAGAAACTACTTTTGAAGTGTAAAAATGGGAGAACGTAGAGTAGATGGTTTCTTAAGATCTTTAAGGCCTTGGTAGATGAAACCATGGACGAAATGTCCTCGGAAGCCTTTGGGCTGCTCCGGCCACTACTACCCTCGCTTGCGTCATCTTGTTGTTCAGCAAGTCAAGGGTAATAATACTTTGGTTGCGCCAAAATCGGACACTTTTTTATTTTATGTTTTGTTGTTGAGACCCGTTTTCGTCTGATCACAACAAGGGCAAGGGCGACGCAAAGAGCAAGTTCACTTGCAACCTTCACAGTACAACGCCGGCGATGCTTAGATTTACACTGCACCCTTTTGCTGGCTATTTTAAAGCATTGGAAGAATACCGAGAAGACAAACTGATGCCATGATCGCTTAGATAAAGTACTGTAGTTATTCATCACATATACATACATAAAAAGTAATCGGGGTAAGTTGGTATAGAAAAAAAAGCGCGCTTAGTCGTTAAAACAAAACAAAATTCAAAAGAGACAAAGTGAAAAGAAAAGGATCGCAGATATAGCATTTCCTACATGCTTGAAAACTTAAAAAAAAAAAGAGAAGGAAAAGAGAGCCGTGAAAATAAAAGCCGCATTACTATAAAAAGCCGATTAGGTGATAAAAAGTTTGAAAGAAAAATACGCGTAACTCAACAGTTGCTAGGAACACTATAAGAATTACGGAAAGACGTTGCCCCAACACCCAACCCGCGTTTCGCGAATCCCCTCCAAATTGCGCAAAAGTACCGACGATTATGGTTAACCAAGTCAGCCTGAAGAATTGCATCACGTGCGTCCACAAAAGTAGGATTGCAAGGTTGAAGCTTGAGACCATCCACCAGGTTCTGCATGAAGCGAATATTGCCTGCGGTGGACTCGGATTTAGATAGGAAAGGCTCAAAACCATCCATATCCCTCATGTTCCAGTATACCTCGTAAAGCATAGATGACCAAATTGTACCAGTGTAGTGAACCTCGAGCCACGTCCTGCCTGCAGCATCAGAGTAGCGAAGCGGGTTGATGACGAGACTGGTGGAGTAGGGATAGGCGCGAATGCCTGATAGCGAATTGAAAGAGTAAAGTCCTATCACTTTTAACGTGGCACGAGAGTCGTGAGATTTCAACGATGACCACCATGCAAGAGTATCAGACCACCCTTCTCCCATACCACCAGATTCCTCGGTGGATAAGCAGTTGGCGTTTGCTGGCCCTCCAGTCAGGCGGTTTGATAAACCGTGAGTCAATTCGTGGATGATGACACCGTTATCCATGCCAGTGTCTCGAGCGGGAATTGCTCTGTCGCATATATACATGTTCATGTAGCCGGGTTGTCCGTCGGGTGGTGTCGCAAAATCTGCGTTGCAGTTGCCGTTTGCCTGGATATTGGCGATAATGGCGTCTCCGTCATTTCCGGCGTTATTTAAATTTTGGTCTTGAAAGTTTCCATCAATCTCCGCAAAGCCATAGTTATAGAGAATGTCATGGTACTTGTTCATCACATAGAAAACGTTGGTCGCAACCGCTTGGTAAGATGCTGACGGGTTCGCGAAAGAATTGTAGTCGTAATTGAACCGGCCAGATCTCCTTGAGCTCACGGTGTCTCCCCCGAAGAAAACTCGACCGTTGTTACCAGAGGTATCGAATTCGCCGGTGCGGAGCTTCTCCGTATGCCACTGATCTTCTGGGAGGATAAAGTATTCCGTCCCTTCGAGCAGACTTTCCCGAGTGTATGGAACTACACTGTACGAGATAAGTCCTGGACCCGGTTCAGGCCCGCCGAAATCCTTGACCCAGTTATTTGCACCAAGGATTTCTCCAGAGCTGCTCGAAACCCAGAAGTTGTACCTATTTTATTTTAAAAAAAAGGCATACATTAAACCACTGAACATCAACGTAGGGGTTGTTTCCACATGTAAAATGGTAATAAAAAGCGAAAGAAAAAAATAGAGAATCTTACCAGGCATTAACCGTTCTGATCTCCAGGTCCCAGATGCGGTCCAGTCGGCCAGATGGAAGGTAGTAAAGCTTTTGGCTTGCTCTAATGTCTTGCACGGCAAATGGCGCGCCTCCAATCCTTGTACCATCGTCAGAAACGGTAAGCTTTGGAATGACTTCGTTTGGGTCGTATCCAAAACCCTTTGCGGCTTGCAATACGGCATCGATGACGGTTGTTGACGTGAAGGTGGCAATGGTGGTGAGTCTGTTGCTATCAACTACAGCTGATCCTGCGCTCAAAATGGATCCATCTGACATGACGTTGACATTTCCAACCAGGTTGACGATGGGGACGTTCTCGTGAAGGTGACGGATGTAAATGTGCGTCAAATTGTTTGCTGACCGCACACTGGAAAAAACAGAACGGAAATTGTGAGAATCTGGTAAAGCGTAAAAAAGTGAACACTGTACCTGCTGTATATGTTTAGCCTTGACTCAGCACTGTTTGTCAGAGCTGCGATGTACTGCTTGGCGACGTCTTCGACGGAAAATGACCCCGACCCCAACCTAGATGCCTGTGATCTGTCAAAAACCTCTTGGAAAGTTTGCCTTGGAACATAGAGGCTGGGAAGGAAGGAGAAGCGGAAGCTGTGGCTGTGGCTGAGGGTATGGCAGTAGTTACTGGCAGTGTTTCTACTGTGGTAGATGCGACTGCGGGAAGTGGACTGGCCGAAGAAAGGGTGGACAGCAGAAGAGCCGTTAGGACATGGAAGGGACGATGTGGAAGTGCATGGTGTATGCAAGGAAGGTGAGAACAGGCAAGGGGAGGTGAAAAGGGGGCGGCTAATGTTTAAACATTGGATTGACCTTTCTTCTTAAGGGGTTCGCATCTCTCGGTTTTTCGTCTTCCAAGGGGTTCATCGAGGGTCTATTTGTATCGGACATGTCTGAAGATTCAACACCAAAAACTATTTACCCAGGTAATAATTGAAGAATGACAACCTCAATTTCTGCATGTGCATCATTCATTCACACACGGTGTGCTCAGGAGAAGGCCATAAGGAAGCAACAACCGTCATTTCCCCTCAAATCAACACAACTGTGATAGCATTGACAACGCACTCATATTGTATTACACACATTTATTCAACTACATTTAAAGTCCTCTTGTTCGTATTTCCAAGAGTACTGCAGCTGTCAGTCTGTCTATTACAAAACAGTAGCCGATTATTTACTTTTGCTCATCGCGTAAATCACGCTTCATTTGTCTGTGAATTCAACGTTGTTCTCCAACAATTGACCTCATTATCATTATTATGTAATACGTCTACTGCATATATAGATTATGCATCTGATTGTCTAGCCACCCATCTCCATGTTGCCGTCTGAAAATGTTGAAGTTTTTTTTTTTTTTTTTTCAAATTTTAACTTTCATTGAGAGTTTTCGTGGTATCAGACCAGTTGGTATTTAAATGAAGACAAAAAGGGTGCACGGCGGTGAGGTCGCGCTTCTTACCAACGACGATATCCACCCGCTTACTTATAAAGGCGTGGTTTCGTGACTGGTTTTCACGTTTCTGTTTGATCAAACTTTGGAGACTTTTGCCTTAAAAACCCTTTGAGATCATACCTACCTTATAGGCTCAAGCTTCTTTTATACTGCAGGTAATATTGAACAATGTCCTCTTTTCATCGTGCATTAATTCTTCCATATAACTTAATCTCCATCCCGATAGATATGGTGAATTTCGGAGGCTCTTTAATCTACTCGCTGGCTTTGCTGGTCATCCTCTCAATCATTTGTACCTGCGTGGGTGCCTCGTCGGAATGTACAGCCCGGTTCGAAGCATGCAAAGCAAAGATGGTTGGCAAAAAAGAAGCCGAAATGTTGAAAGTATGCAATAAGCCGTGTTATAGTGCCAAACAAAAATATGCTATGTCGCAACGGGGGACGAAAGGAGGTCTCAAGGCGGGCAAGATGATGGGCAAGATTTTATGAAAAGAAGCTTATGATGCAACGCTGAGATGCATAATGGAGTTAGTTTAAGTCAACGCATGAGGATGGATGGGACAAATGTATATTTTCTTATTGATTGGGAAATCCATGACGTTCTGCTAGTTATTGAATAACAATTGAGTTCTTGTATATCCCAACTTGCACTATGAATTTTAATCCCCACACAAAGTTCAATGGCATATGAAGTTTTCTGCATTAGACTCGTTTTACTTGTATAAAGTCATGCGGTCGAGCGGTCGGTGTGGCCGTGGATGAATTATGGAGGGATGGCGAAAGAGCAAAAGAGAACTTCAACTTTGTTTGCTATTACAAAAGTCGCTCCTATATCCTTTATGGTATCATGTAGTTGAAATAAGAGTTGATGGACATAAGACGATGACGACAGCGATGCTGATAATGCTGATGAGCGATGCATAGAGATGACACCTTGATGGCAGGCTACGCTCACTATGACATCGTTGTATTTTAGGGGGGCAGTCAGGGTCGAAGAAGCGTCCAACTGATATCATCTGAAATGAGATGATCGCCTACATATTTATAAATAAAAAACTGATGCAATAAATTGTCCCAAATCTATTTCCTTACTTGAGCCAGCACACCACCATGCGGTTGATGAAGCGATCCTTACAGCGAGCCCACCTTCATGGGCACCAGTGTCGTTCACAATCAAACGTGTTTCGCAAGTCCTCGTTTGAGTAGCGCGTTTATCCATACATCGCCATTCTCGACTGGAAATTGTAGCCGTTCATTCTCATCAACCACTCGCTTCGCATCACCTTCTCCATCTATCCCCATCACAGACCTCAGACCTCACTTCAGGGGATTCCTCACCTTCTCACCCTAAAAGACCTATCTGTACCTCAAATTCTCCTCCTCATTCGCAGGTCCCTTGAACTCAAGAGGATTGTTCATGATGAGCGAAAGCTTGGCCAATGCAGTGAGAACGGCATTCCTACATCGATGGCGGGAAAGACTTTAGGCGTTTTATTCACAAAAAGATCGACTAGGACCCGAGTGTCGGCTGAAACGTCTTGGGCGAGGTTGGGTGGACATCCACTGTTCTTGGGTAAGGAGGACATTCAGCTTGGTGCTGGAGGGGAATCTTGGAGGGATACGTCCGTTGTGGTTTCGTCCATGGTAGATGCGTTGCTTGCTCGAGTTGGTGGTCATGAGGAGATTGAGGTAAGCACACTGGTTTTATTTACAGATTTTAACACCTGTTCACACTCTTTTTAGTTGCTAGCCAAGTACTCTAGCGTTCCCGTAATCAATGCCTTGACGGCAAAGTATCATCCACTTCAGATTCTCGCCGACGTCATGACCCTTTATGAAGAATACGTCCCGAAGGCTCTCGATCACGTACCCACACCCTCAAGCCCCTTACCTCCTCTTCCATCCGGCTTGACTGTAGCATGGGTCGGTGACGCCAACAACATCCTCAACTCCCTTCTCGTCACCCTCCCCGTCTCGGTGTTTCCATCCACGCGGCAACACCACCCAAGTACGATATCGACGCCGACGTGATCGCCTACGCCAAAGCAAATGTCACCAACGGTTCCCATGTCCTCGCTACGCGATCCCCCAATGAAGCTGTTAAAGGTGCCCATGTCATTGTCACAGATACATGGATTTCGATGGGCCAGGAAGCTGAGAAGGCTGCGAGGTTGAAGGATTTTGAAGGGTATATGGTGACAGAAAAGATGGCAAAAGAGGCGGGAGCGAATAAGATTGGAGGTTCTTGCACTGCTTACCTAGGAAGAAGGAGGAGGTGGATGATGAGGTTTTTATCACCCAAAGAGATCGTTGGTGTTTAGCGAGGCGGAGAACCGAAAGTATACGGTGATGGCCGTGTTTGAAGCATTCTGCGGAAAGTCTTGAAATATTGATAAAGCAAATAAAGTTGTGGGAACCCGTTGCCTCACGCGAGATAAAGGCGAACTGTTGTAGTGGGAGACTGTCGGCAAGCTTTTTAGAATTTCTCTTGTAGAGAGCCAGTAGCATTGGAAAAAACGCGACGTCTTAAATACTAAACTTCTAACATGGGGAGGCGAAGCAAGAGAGCTGAAGCTCAGAAAGGAGGCAGCATAGAGCTCCATAGCAACCTCTCGTCCGACAGGCAATATCTTTACGGCTGTGTTGATTTTTACTGACTGATTTCTGCAGCTCGACACCAGCTGTCATTCAAAGGGAAGACATAGTCCAGACCGGTACCTACAATAACATTCAGATGATGAACGCGGCGATTCGAAGTGCAGCGACATACACACTCCCATCAAGCTGGGTCCATACCGCTTCCCTAAAGGCGGCGCAACCAAGTTCATCTCGCTCCTGCACGGCCAGGTTAAACACATGACCACAATGACCTTTTCAACCTTGCCACTTTTGATGTCAATGACTTTTGGTAGTTGTTGATGTCGCTGCATTTGCATACCCTGTCTCCCACCTTTGCAAACTCTCTCGTCTGGCATTATTGCAACTATCTTCACCAAAGGGCCCAACCTTCATGTATTTATTCTGCATGTTTGCGAATATAATTATTGCGCTACCAAGAGCGTAGGATATAACAGCTCAGCATTGGTACGAGGGGCTGTCAACGTTGTCTCGGACATCTTTGACTTGGTCTCTTTTTTTTTTTCTTATTCGGCCATTCCAAATCTCAACAATGGCTACCCCATCACCCTCCATCCGTCTCCGCATCCGTCTCCACCAAACCACATCCATGGACGTTGAAGTCTCTGGTGACGACGATAACCCCCATATCAAGCACGAAGACCTCTACATCACCACCTACCGTTTCAACGCCCGAGTCCCCATCACCTCAACCATCCCAGACCTCCTCATGACAGTTCGTCGGCATTTCGATTACATGGTGAAACGACGACGTGAGGCAAGGGCGAGAGATATAGTGGTTGGAGATCGAGCGCCTGTGATCGAGACGTCAGAGTAAGTTTTGACGGTTGCCATGTGCTTTTTCTGACGACGTATGGACAAAAAAAAAAGATAATTGAATTCGCTGTCGTTCGTGATATGGAAGGTCAACTCGTCCCCCTGAAACCGTCGGCGACTACTTCTCTGAGAACGATATCGTGCATCTCGTCGTCCCAATCCCTCTCGCTGTTCTCGCTAATCACCTTCAAGCGCTTGAAGACGATGGAGCCGTGAGGAAGTCGTTCCTGAAGAGAAGGTACAGGAGAAGAGCGGGAAAAAAAGAAAACGGAAGAAGGTCGAGGACGAGAAGGATGAATTGATTGATTTGGAGGAAGTTGTAGCGGTGATGCCTGCGGATAGACCAAAGGCGAAGAAACGGAAGGCTGCGAAAATGGATGTGTCGTCGCCTTTACCGGCTTCCCCAAATATTCGGGAGGATGACGACTCCATCAAGGATTCTGAAGCTCTCCCGGATACGGAGGAAAGGAAGGGAAAGAAGAAAAAAGGACGGAATTCTGCCACCGCAGAAGATCTTGCTTTAAGTGTGGAGGTTTCAGAGCCTCCAAAGAAGAAGAGACGAAAGTCCGATAACAAGGAAACCTTCAACAATATATCTCCAGCTGAAGACCTCACCCCCGTTCCGAAAATGTCGCGGGAAAAGGCGAAACTTACAGACCAGGACATCGGCGATAGAGCAACTCCAACAAAGGATATGAAGTATTCTGCACAGAAGGAGGACGAGTCGGATAAAAAGCTTACACCAAGAAAGCCGAGATGGGGGAAAACCGATAAGAATCACGCAGCAGAAGTTGGAGAGTCTGGGAGCATGACAAAGGCTGCAAAGGAAGACGCGGAGGAGACGACGCCTGCGCCAAAGAAAGAGAAAAGCAAGAAGACTGAAGAATTGGATAGGGTATATTGGCTTTTGTCTATCTAAAGCTTATGGTTATTTGCGTTTTGACTATTTCTCGTTTTCTAATTTATTTTTTATAGAAAGTAAAACAGGCTGACCGTAAGGAAAATCCGTTCATCACTAAGCAAACGAGCGATGATGAAGAGCAAAATACGAATGAGGACGAGAATGAAGAGAACGAGAAGGATGACGGAGATAATATGAACGTTGATGAAGTGAGTGAACGATTTGAATATCGCTATAGTGACTTATTTATTCTAATATCATATCTTGTTGCTTTAGAAACCGGCGCAAGAGTCAAACCCCAGCTCTCTTCTCGAACTCATAACCCAAGATCCTGAGATACTTGCTGAGGAGTTCCCGAATGACGATACTTCGACGCCGGCTGATTCTCCACAGAAAGAATCTGTTGATAGCAAGGCGAGTTCTGTCGCGGATGGCACTCTTGTTGGAGAGGAAGATGATGGAATGGAAATGGCTGAAACCAAAGATGTCGGGGAAGTCGAGGAAGAGGAAGATGTTGGAGAGAATATTGACGAGGATGGGGAGGAGGAAGTGGATGAATTAAGTGAGGAAAAGGCGGATGATGAGCAGGAGGAAGACGGGGAGGAGGAAGAGGAGGGGGACGGGTTGGAGGATGAGATTGATGCGACTTCACGGGATAACGCAGATCAGGAGAAAGATGAGCTGGAGTCGGCTGAAGAAGAACAAGAGTCAACGAGGGAGGATTCACCCGAACTAGAAGACCCTTCAGCCAACACCAGTTCCCCTGTATCGCGAACAAGTGAGACCGGAAATGGAGTCACCACCCCTGTTGAAGGCGATGCAGAGGCCGAACAAATGCAAAGCGGAAACACGTCTGACAATGAAGATCAGTTTGAGAGCGGAAGGAATTCCGGAAATGAGGAGGAGATGGATCCAGAGATTATCTTAGATTCTCAGGCGACACAGCCTGTAGTTGAAGAAGATTCAACTCCAATGTATTGGAGTCAGAAACCGAAGAACAAGGAAGTGACGTCGATTGATGATAGTGAGGAGGAGGAAGAACCTCCAGCGAAGGAAGATACGCCGCCTGAATTCACCTCCCTTGTTTAGCATGCCTGGATCCCAGGACCAGTCTGCCTTCTCTCTTGCATCCGTATCAGTCTTGGGGAAACGTATGGCATCGCCCGACCTCGATGACGATGAACAAGTAGAAAAATCTCAATTTCAAAGCCTCCAACATCACCGTTCGCGCCCACGCCTCCTTCTCTCTCCGCGATGCCCGCTCCCGTAACTCCGAACCCTTACCACAATCCCGCACATTCCTCCCGAAACCCACCGCCAAATCCAAACTCTCTCTTCAGAATCTTGCGAACCAGATTGCGGCGCCACGTCGTCGTACGTCGTTCTCGCAGGTGGTGGTGAATAAGATTTCTAATGGGTTCACGGCGATCTTTGGGCAGGATAGTAGGGCGGCGAATGGGTTTGAGATGGAGGATGATGAAGAGGAGGATATTGCGAAGAAAGTATATGGCAGGGAGGATGAGGATGACGAGGAGGAGAGTGATAGTGAGGAGGAGGTGTTTGGGAGGAAGAAGAGGAGGTCGGGTCTTTTGCAGTTGTCGCAATCAGGTGAGATAGGATTCTATTAATACTCTGTTGTATTGCCAATTCTTACCGTACCTTTTTTAGCTGCTATGCACAAATCCACTCGCCCGACTTAGTTCGATAACCGCAGCACAAGGTTAATATTTAAAATAATTTTAAAAACTTTTCTTTTCTTCTCCCTCTCTCCACCAGCAAAACGCGCAGTGCTAAGACAATATTGCAATAAAACACGTACTCATACCAGGTCTTCGTTATGGCCCTTTGCATCAACAATTTTCCCATTTTTCGTCCTCTAAAAAGAAAAAAATTTCTTTTGCGACGACGGTCTCCAGCGACACCTTCATCGTTTTCGCAAGCTCTCATCCATCCAACCCCCTCACCCCACATCTCGCCCACCATGGTCAAGTGGTTCTCCAACCTCCCCGACTCGGACCATGTACCTTACACCTTCATCGCAGCCGAACCTCACTTGAAGACGGTGGTTAGGTATTTCAGGACAGAGGATTATGCGGCGATGGTTGGGATCGGGGCTGGGTTCCCATTGTTTCAGGTTGCATGGGGTGGGTGATGAACGCCATTTCTTTATGAAGCCTTGATGGTTTTGATTATGCCTGAGATTTCAACTGAATCTTCCTGCGTTGACGACGTTTTGGGATTCCGTGTATTAGAGAGGATGTCACCTAGTATCCACCCTCGTTATATTCCTAGGTCTATGCTTGTTCAGGTTCCGTTCTTTGCGACCTGCGGGTTCATTTTTGCCATTCAGAGATCTTACTGTGAGTTTCTTTTCTTTAGTGTTGTTGGTGATTTTGATGTATTGGATTGGGAGGAGGGAGTTTGTAAGGAGCTGGATGCTGGATTGCTCGCGAGGACGTCGGGGCTTTGAAATACGCTAGCGTGGAATAAGCGCGTTGTTGCAAACGGTGTATGAGATGAATTCTAGAAAGGGGAAAAACATTCGCAAGTAATCGTCTTCATGGTCTTGTTCGGATTATCATGGACAAATGTTCGATCATTCACTTTGTAGTGGATAATGTCGACTTTATGCAACGGGATGTACAGGATGTAATCGTGCTCACGATTGCTTCTGTTGCGTTAGATTGCAAGCATGATTTTGCTTATCTCAAGCTAGCCCTTATGACTTTTTCTATTGTTAATATTTTTTACCACAGTCAGGTTCTGGGGATGGAGAGAAAACGGAAAGGAGGTCGCACGATGGGAGTCGGAAGCACACCTCAGGCCTAGTGCTGACGAGAAGCAGGGATGGGAAGACAACGACTGGGTATGTAAATCTGTTCGCTTTTTGTTTCTTCTTCTTACATTTGTTTTACTGACCATAACCTCCTTTCGCATCATCAATTGTTAGTGAACAACCAGACGCCATTCATCATATCCTCTGTCTATATATCACCTCCAATAAATGGCGCTTCGCAGCCGCAAATCATGTTTTCGATCCCTTTAGTCTCGGCACGCTCAATATTTTTAACTACTTGGATACTAACAGTCTATCCTCATTTCGTAAGCCAAAAGGTTCGCTGAAAACTGACTCGTAAACCGGATGCTTGACACCCTTTGTGAGTTTGGTTGGAATCCAAAAGCGAGATTTACAAAAACCTGACAGAACCATAGTTAACCTTCGGAAAATCCCTAGCCTTTCTTTCTGTTCCCCATTGTGGTCCACGACTCAAAGGGATTTCATCGAGTTGAGAGAGCCAAGCCCCTGGGAATGGATACCACCCGTTCTTCTTACCTCCTTGTCCAAGCCCATCTCCAATCCATACTCGTAATCCACCCATCCACCTATGACATCCATCCACTTACACATCCATACATCCATCCATTCCGTCGTTGCTCGTCCCCATTGTACGTATCGGGGAGAGTTGAGGTGATTTGAGGTGGGATGAGGTGATGGGGAATGTTTTGGTGACCCTCAAATTCAGCGATCACAAAAAATCAAATTTGAATTTTGAAGCGAAAACTTGCCGCTCAAAAAGAGTTGGTAGTTGAAGAGAGAGGAGGCTGCTGTCTTTGAAGGGTCAACTGCTCTAAACTACACTTTACTGCACTACACTACAACATCTACACTACCACCACCACCACCACCACCACCACTACACTACGCTATCGCCCTCTATAGCTACCATCAACCATAAGCCTACATCTACAATATGGTCAGGGAAGATAACCACTGCAATCCAGCAGCGTTGCAGCCGTCCATCACCATTGCTCATACAAACTATGACAAGCGGGCGCTCACCTCAACAGACCCAATGGCCCTGGCTGCCTCTCTACAGAACCTGAGCTATCTGACCAACGTGCAGTCTCAGGCAATGGCTCCCATCATGGCTGCAGATGGGGCCATCTGTATCCTGGTCGATTTGGTACGGTCTGTGGGTCGGAGGATTCGAGGCTTGGAAGGACCAGATGACCCTTTGGCTGATTGGGAAACTATAACCACAGAGGAACAGGCATTGGAGAGGATGAAAAAGAGGGCTGGGATTCTCGACATTGACCGCCTCACACACACCTACGCTCTAACGACATTAACGCATCTGGCTGTCAAAGGAAGCAGGATGGTCAAAGAAAGGATGGTGGACGCTGGACTGGTTTCCGGCACTTGTGGAGCTTCTGGATGATGTCGTGGGGATCATGGCAACGGTTCGGAGGCTTCAGGCTGCCGCTCTAACCGCAAAAACAACGGCAGCCTCCTCCACAACTCTCATGGATGTCATGGATTCCAAGGACTCGTCTTCAGAGATCCCATCACCCGCCGCCGACGCTCCTTCCTCAACCCTTCCCGCTGTATCGCCATCTCCTCATCCAGTTGAAACAACGACATCCTCTGCTGACCGCCCACCTTCTGCCGCATCAACAAATTTCCCGTCATTTAATCTCTCACAACCGACCATACATCAGATGCTCACACCGACGGATGCAACGTCAATCCTACAACCACCTGCTCAACAATCACTCAATGCCGATTTGGCGTCCATGGACCATGATATACCCCAACTCCCTTTACCCCCAACCACTATGGTCGCCCCCACAACCACCATCAACAACTCCGATATTCCCCTCCCCATCGCCTCTTCCCTTGACACTGAAACCGAAAACACACCCTCCAACCAACCTCCCGCCACCTCCTCTGATCCAAAACCCTCCCGCTCAAAACTACCACTCCCTATTCTTCCCAGAATCCATTCTGCATCTACATACGTCGAAGCCTCCATGGTCTCTGACGTCCTCGGCCGCTCCCAAGACATCACCCTCGCCTCCCAACTCATTGCTACCTTCTCCAAATACCCCACCCTCCGTCCTTACCTCCACGCTGATCGGATCCGCACAGGTCGACCACCGCGCTCAGCACATCTCTGTGACGAAGACGAGGAGTTTGATCGGATACCGTATGGACGATCTGCGTTTCACCTTGTCGAGGTGTTTACTGGGGCTTCGTCGGTGTTGCCTGAGGCGAGAGTTTGGGCGGTCGTGGCGATGAGGAATGCGTTCCGGAGGGATCCGCCGCCGGGCGTTGGGAAGGAGAAGGAGGTTTGTGGACAGTTGAGGAGGTGTGGGGATGTGAGATGTGTGAAATGGGAGGCGAGTTTTAAGGAGTATAGCAAGTGTAGCAGGTGCAGGAGAGTTGCTTATTGCAGGTGAGACCCCCCTTCTTTATTCCTCCATACCGCCTTTAAGAACTCTGTATTGTTTCTTTCTTCATGTTTGAATGGACAGTCTTTCTCTAATTGCTGATTAAAAACTTCTCTTTTATTCTCCTTTCCGTTCTACTTTAAAAACTTGTTTTCTCATTGTATTTATAAAATAATAACTATCGTGATCATCACTAAACCTTTTCTCTTTACATTACAGCAAAACCTGCCAACGTCGCGCCTGGGTTCTCCACAAAAACTGGTGTCTGAAATTCGGCGACACCTCCACCTCCCCACCCACCAACACCACAACTTCCACCTCTACAACTACCGATGCTCACCCCGTCCATCCCAATCGTCGTATCCCCAGGACAAGGGTACGACCTACGGCTTTACGTGGATCGTTGCGCCAGCATATGGCTGAGGCGCAGATGGAGGGGGATGCAGTGATGACCCCTGTGACGGAGAGTGGAGGCGCGGAGGAGGAGATGGATGTGGAGGATGAAGAGGATCTGTAAATTTTGGATTTCGGGAGGGTTCACTCTCTTTGTGTGTGTATTTCCACATGTTCCTTTTTTTTTGGGGGGAGGGGGGGAGCCGGGTTAGAGGGTTCTGGGGACTTCGGTGACTATTATTTTAGCCATTATCCCAGCCCTTAACTTTTCTTTTTGGTGTTTTGTCTTTTTTTCGATAGAAAGTTTGTTTCTTTCACACCTTGATTATCTTTATAGATCATTTGTTTTTGACGTCACCGTCTTCACTGTCTTACTTTGCTTTTTGATTTCTTTACTTCATCTGTTAACAACTTCTTCTCCTTTCATTTTTTTCTTTTTGTGATGTTTCGTTGTAACCCGGGATGGTTTTGTTGAACTCTTGCGTTTTGTTTTGACACGTAATTACACGTTAGAATTGGGGGGGGGGGGGGGTTGGTGTTTTGTTTTTGTGTGGGTGGTGTGGGTGGTGGAGATGAGAAAATGAATATGGATAAAGTCATGGCCGTGGAACGAAACCTTTGGTGTTGTCCTTACTACATGATATCGACGTTCAGGAGTCTTCCCTCTGGGTAGCAAAGCTAGACGGACCTGTCCAAGTACCAAGTCCATGTTCGATATCAAATGTGATACTTCCCCGTCCACAGAATAGGTATACACTTTTGTGTTCTGACAAATACCTGCATTCCAGCACATCATTAAAAACTCTCCACCACACCAAGAAATGAACAGAGATCCACCTCCCAACCAACCTCCAGCCGAACGCGGGCCACTCGACGAAGTCACCACCTTCCTCTCCTCCATCCCCCCCATCACCCGTCTCCTCTTCTGCGGCTCCCTCGGACTCTCCATTATCTCCCGATTCGGGTTAATCGACATCAAGAGTTTAGCGTTGATATGGCCGTTGGTGTGGAAAAACCTTCAGGTGAAACGAAACTCCTCTTTATTGCTATCGCTGATACTTGAGTAGATATGGAGACTCGCAACATCTTTCCTAGCCTTTCCCGTTGGATGGGGGTACTTTATGACGCTTTACTTTCTTTACAAGTATTCTTGGTCACTCGAAGAATCCGTTTACGCCAACCGTAAAGCCGACTATGCGTTTCTCGTGTTATTCTGTATGATTGTAACGTTGGTGAGTGAAAACCCATACCCGGACGTTGTTTTTTTTGGCTAAATCGTTCTTTCGGGTGTAGCCGGTTGCTGTGATGTTTAATGTGTATTTGTTACTGGAATGCCTTGTGATGGCGTTGTTGTATGTGTGGGCGATGGAGAATCGGGAACAAGTAGTGTCGTTCTTTTTTGGGTTGCAGTTTAAGGTGAGAGTTTACTTTCATGGCTTATTGTTTCCTGCCTTTGCACTTTCTTTTTTGAGCTCTTCGTCTTCGTCGTCCCTTTTACTTATGTATTAACGTATTTCGGAATAGGCCATGTACCTCCCCATCGTCCTCATCGGTTTCGTAAGCATCCCTTCTTTTTCCTTCTGTCCTCCCCGCATTCGCCGCTTCTAACATCATTCCTCAAAAGGACGTCCTCACCGGCGCCCCCTTTATGGACAAAGCCATCGGTCTCGCCGTCGGTCATCTCTTTATTTCCTCGACAAAATGTATCCCCAGCAAAACAATGGGGAGAGGATTCTTTCCACGCCCGCATTTTTGACGAGGTTGTTTGAGCAAAACGCTGGTGGGGTGGGTGTGCCGGCCGGTGCGGGGAGGGGACAGAGGTTGGGGACGGCGCCGGCGGGAGGTGCGGGTGGATATAGGGCTGTGCCGACTGCGAATACGAGGGGGGCGACGACGGGAGCCGCGGGAGCCGCGGGAGCGGGGGAGGGGATGAGGTATCGATGGGGTGGAGGAAATAGGTTGGGGACGGATTGATTATGGGGTCTGTAGCCATGCGTTTTTACTTGTATGTGTTGTTTGGAATGAAATTATCGAGCGATCAGGTTGATTATATCGTACCTGCATGTTTGTTTTCTTTGTACGTATATGTGGCTGTTTTGTTTGGCTTGAATTTCAAATTTTTCACAATGGTTTAGACACGGTTTATAGGAAAAAAAACACGCAAAATATTATATATGGATGAAATCCATTTAAGAGTCTACATTACAAGGAGCGACGGAAACGCAACACACGTTGAACAACCTCATCCACTTGCAGCATCAATCTGTAAGTATCAAGGATCCACGTGGAGGTTCACGAAAAACAAAAAACAAATAAAAAATAAAGGATCACTAAAAAAACGGGAAGGACCACATTGCCACAGAAAAAAACAAACTCTAAAGAGGTCTCCCCTTATTGGATATGGTTTTGGAGTCTAGTATGAGGTGCCGGAGTGTGGGAGGGCGCTTCTTTTCAGTTTTATGTGTGACATCATACGGCCGTGGAGAGAGTGCTGGAACCGATGGGTGACGCAGGTGGATCACCTGGTTTCGAGATGGCGTTTTTCATAAATGCGAGGAACCGGGAGCCGTAGAGAGTTGGATTGACGGAACTGATTTTTTTCTGGGAGATGTGTTAGACAGATGGAGGGGAAAAGGAGGTAGACAGAGGAATGTAAATAAAGAGACTTACCCCATCACTACCTAGAGCCTTAAAGAAATGCTCCATTTTCTTCCCAGCGCTGTACCTCGTAAACACATCAATGATGCCGACGTAATACACCTCCATCACATTTTCATCTCGTTCATCCGTCCCCCTCAACCCGCCCATATCCCTATAAAACATAAAGTTCGTGCGTTCCGGAGGCGAATCGTCAGGCAGCACCGCCGAACTGGGTCCCAGTCTTACGGGATCGGTTTCAACAAGGTTTCGACGAAGCGCCGAGGCTTTGGAGCCCCGACGGATGGTGAGAGTGGGTGTTGGGAAGGTGGCGGAGGCTGGGGAGAGGGGCGTTGTGGAAACGGGGAAGAGGGGGCCGGTTTGAGATCGGGAGAGGGTTGGGGTTTGGGGTGGGGGATTGTTGGGATCGGTGGTGGGACCAAAGACGGAGAGGGTTGCGTCACGGATGTTGTCGGCGTTACCTTTGACAAGATCGTGATAGCCAATTAAAAGGGAATAATCCATGATTTTCATCGAGACGAGGAACTGTTTAATGAAAAAGAGCTTAGTAAAGTGAACTTTGGGTGAAGTGGAGGGTACATAGAAGAGGAAAACATGTACTTACAGCAACATCTTTCTCCATCTGCTCGACAAACGCTCTAGACTTTTGCGGCCCCAGCTTCAACTTCCTCCCCCTCTCCACCCAATTCAAATCCTTCAGCACCGCTCTCGGATTCTCCTTAACCTCCTTATCACTAACCCGTCGTCCAACCGTACTCCCTTTCAAATCATACGTCTCATGAATATCCTTATTAGGCGGGAACACGTTCCCCATGACCACAAATGAATTTTCCGGTTCCCCGGTAATTTAACACGATGCAGTCCAAAGATACGAGAAAGCAGAGTCTGTGGGTTATCTTTAATATGGGCGTAGTAGTTGGGAAGGATCTTGCGCATGAATTTGTGTTCGGAATGGTGAATGGTTTTTGATGATAAAGCGATAGTCTTGGGAAAAGTAGAAGAAGGAGCCAGACTTGCCGGGCTGCCGAGTTCAGATAGGACGTATTTGCCTGTCAGAGAGAGCTTATTTTAAGGAAGAAGAAGTGTGAAGATTAGTTTAGTTGGACACATCTGGAACAACAGGGAGTTCGTAAGAAGGCCACTGGCCTTCTCAGAAACTATCAGCAACTCCCAGATACTCTGCAGCATCCACACAAAAAGACTCTCGGATCAGCCGAAAAGCCCACGGTGCATAATCTTTAAATTTAAAGTCATATCTCGATGATGGCGTCAATTCATTTCCCGTCACATCGAAAGCAAGTTTATGCGCTGCCTCAAAGTCCCCCTCCTCCAACGGTCTCGTAGGTTTAGCATTACATCTGGACACGACACTCTGATCCCTGTGAGCATATCATACATGAGCATATAATTGACGTGACCCTCCCTTTACGGGTGTTCCCACTAGCACTTCCTTGTCGCTTCTTTGTCGAGTCAGACCACGACGGAGAGTGGTGGTGGGTGCGGGGCGTCAGTGACAATGCCGGATCCTTCGGAACGACTGCGAACGGATAGACGTTTGGTGATTTTTCCGGGTTCTGGGGCTGATGCAGAAAGGGGTGTTGCGAGGGCTGACGAGGAGCGGTTACGAGTTGAGGTTGTTGGTGTAATGGCGACGACGGCGTCTTCATCGAGAGGGGGGAAGGGTGCCACCGATCATGGAGGGAGTTGTGGAGAGAGGTGGAGGGTGTGGCTGTGAGGAAGACGATGGATTGTGGATGTTAAGTGGGGGGCGGTGC
This sequence comes from Chytridium lagenaria, assembly GCA_025449115.1. Taxonomy (NCBI): domain Eukaryota; kingdom Fungi; phylum Chytridiomycota; class Chytridiomycetes; order Chytridiales; family Chytridiaceae; genus Chytridium; species Chytridium lagenaria. The sequence continues at coordinate 18,839 of JAHLKC010000177.1, forward strand.
TGATGTAGATGCAGTGTTGTTGGTGTTGAAGGTGGAAGTCCGGAGAGGTAGTGGGTTGCTTGACGGGGATGAGGAGGAGATGTTGTTGGAGTTGGTATTGTTAGTGGTGCTGCTCCACTTCATGGGGACCTTGGGCTTGCCTGATGGTGTAAGAGCCATAGCGTGTATACCGATAGGAGGATGACGGGAGACGATGAAAGGCTAATGGAAGAGGTACTACGGCTGTTGGGCTCTGACTTGAAGTCAACAGGACCATTTGATAACAAGGTGGTGGTGGTAGCGGTTGTTGCAGTGATTGCAGTAGTGATGGCACCATCCAAGTGTTGTTGTTGTTCTGATGACGGCATATTGAAAGCAGCTGCCGTTGTATTAGATGATGCAGCAGCAACAACAACGGCACCAGTAGATACAGCAACTACAGATGACGGTGTCGTCTCTTGTCCGTGTGCCATTGAGGACAGGGACGGTGGGATCAAGCGTTGAGTCCTCGTGAGAGAGAGAGATGTGAAGGGATCGAGGGGATAAAAATCTTCACACGAACGAGGCGACAGTTACACACGTTATCACCCCATACAACTGGGCCTGGACCAGCATCTAAAACCTTCTTGAAGCAAGAAATACGCACACTGGCCAAGGAGAGGAGGGATCAAAGCATGGAAGGAGGGGGTTCAATGTGGTGGGAGGGAGGGAGGGAGGGTCGGACGGAGGTGGAATAACGCGTCAAGTCGCGTCATGCATGTTGTAATTACTGGTAAACCTAAATCCCTTTATAGATGACTTGTTAACGACCAACAATGACATAGTGCTTATTTGTTGAAGCATTTAAGCATCGCAGCGCCTTTTTTCTTATTTCTTACTGCGCGCGCCCTGGTTGTTCGGTCCATACAGCAATGTCGATTAACTTTCATACCGATATTAATATATGCAATATGTATTGTTTGATAAACTTATAGATCAGTACAATAAAAACCGCTTCTTGTGCATGCCATTGCACTTTAATTAGCGTGTTGTAAGAGCAAAAGTTGCTGATGTCAACTTTCGAGAATACGACACCTGCATGCCTCGTGCAAACCAGATTTCTGGTTTCCAAGACATGCATGACGATCTTTCAACGGCATCTTTCTTCATCATAGCAAAACTCAGCAACGACGCAAGAACTTTAAGTCCGTCTTTACACCATCTCCTGTCTCGTGAAAAGTGGGCGATTAGAGGCGCCGGTAAAAATATATTTCAGCTTGTCGAGCCCGTCATCGTTCATCATATTTATCGAATCGGCCGCCAGAACCATTCTTACGTCGCCAAACACCATAGACATACCCCGCCATCGCCATTAACTTAACAGGTCTTGCACCAAGTGACTGCTCACCATCCACTGGAACGAGTTAAAAGTCTCTTTCAAACTGCTCTAGCATTGGTGCCAAAAGTCTTGACAGCCACCACAAAGTCTCACCTCCCCGTCATATCCATCAATACCACAGACAAATGGAGTTCACATCCGCCGCCTTCAACTCCCTTTTGGGTAGAAATAAACGCTCCCCGCCCAAAACTCCCTGGCACACCATTCCTCAACCCGTCCCCTCGTCACCGTCAAATCCGTACCCATCGCAAACACCAAATCCGTCCGCTACGTCGCCACCAGCATCTCCCCTGAAGCCTCCACCATACTTTCTCAACTCCCCGCCCCACTCTACATTATCGCCTTTGTGGGGTTAGGGCGGACAGGGAAATCCTATACGGCCACACGAATACGTAGAAGCATGACAGGAACCAAGGACCACGGATTCACATCACAACCAGGGAACGTTCCATGCACACATGGTATTGATATGATGGTATTCGAGAACCCGATGGGGGAGGGCCATTATGTGTTTTTGGATTGTGAGGGGAGCGGTAATCATAATCAAAGCGCTATACCGTTTGTGATGGGACTTGCGGCGAGGTTAAGTTCTCGAATGTATGTCTTTGAACGAGGTTGTTTCACCACCGCTGGATTAGACACGGTGATGCAGGTTGTGAACATGGGTCAAGCGACGAGCACGCAAGACGTGGATATGACGCGATCACTGGTGTTTGTGGAAAATATGTCATTTAATCAGGATATGAGTGGACGAAGGTTACTTGATGATTTGTTGTGTGAGATGGAGGGGGATGAGATGACGAATCGGGTGAGACAGTTGGTGAAGGAGAGGTTTGATGTGGAGTTTGTAAAGTTGCCGTACAATGATGGTGGTGAGGCGGTCTTGTTTGGGGAGGCTTGTGATGATGCGGCGCGAATTTTGGGGCAAAGAAAGACACCGTTTATGGTGGGAGGTGTTCCTGTGGACGGAACAGCTGTCGCTCAGCTAGTGAATGAGGTATTATAATTATTAATTATACCTTTCTCTACTACTGAATTCTTTGAAGAAACTAAATATCTTTTTCCGTACTCTTTCTATGTCATTCTTTTATCAGCTGGTCTCCCAAATCCGCGAAGGCGGTAGCCGTTACAACATGGTCTCTGCGACCGAAGCCATGGTCGCAAACATGGCCTCTGAAGCCGCCAACTCGGTCTGGTCCACCCTCCTCGACAAGCTCAAACGCACCCAAAACCTCCCCTCCCAAATCACCGGCCGCAAACCCCTCCGCAACATCCTTCGTGAAATCCACGTCCACGCCGATATGGCCGCGACAGACCTTGATGTCTTCCTATCCAAGCTCCACCCCGCTGAACCCGCGCTTGTTGCAAAATCCACGTGGGAACGAAACTTGAAGGGGTTTGTGGAGGACGTGAAGAGTGCGCATGCGAGACGTGGGGAGGAGATGAAAAAGGTGGTGATGTGGGGAGAGAGGGTAAATGGGGTTGTGAGTGAGATGGTGGGACAGGTTGTGGAGATGGTGAAGCAGGCGGTGAAGATGGCAAAATTCTTAGTGGCGATGGCTGTGATGAGTCATTGGTATATGTGGAAACATGGTTTGAATTTGGCGTCTGGTGTTGTGGTGAGGTTTTTGGTTTCTCGTACTGCTTTTTTCCAATCAAGAAACCTTCCTAACCTACTTCTCCTTGAAAACTTCAGCAAGGAGTATTGTCAGGCGCTACCAGCAGATAGAACTGCACCGACACACGTGCTTTCTGCCTACCTCAGCTCACTACTTTTGCTTTGTTTGTTTCATCCTTTCTGAAATCCGCAAATTACTCCAGTCCTCTTCTTCTTGCATCTAGATCACGTACATAATTGCATACGTCTTTTACAAAGACACATGCTTTCTCCCTTTTTTTTGGCACTATTCATTAATTTACCCAATACCAAACAACCTGTCACCATCCATTTCACGATAATAAATCAACAATCATATCCTGGTATCCACTATATTCACAAACCAAGCCCAATTCTTACATGTGACGTCGTTATCTCAAAAACACCCCTAAACATCATCCCGCCCCCAAAATATCCCTCAAAACCTCCCCATCTCCCACAACCTCCACTCCATCCCTATTCTTCCTCTTCACGACCGGATTACTCCACGACTCGTCTTTAAACGCATCCGGGTCCACCAAATCCTTCATCACACTCACATCCAAATCCCTCGACCCTCTCCACCCCTGACTTGCCAAATACCGTTCCTCAATCTCCTGCGCGCTGACCTCCGTCATCCCCATGGAGCTATCACAGAGTTTCGCAAACACCTCTCTCGGCACCGTCTCCAACAGATCCGCGTGTGAGATCACCACGCATTCCAATTTCTCAATCACCACAAAATGGAACGGAGGTGGCGGGGGCGCGTCTGCGTATTTCCGACGACGGGCATCAAGGTCGTCAGTGTCGCTGTGGGAGACTTTGGCGCCAACGAGAGGGGGAACATTTGACCGGGTCCCAGTTCTACCACTGTGGCGAGTTCGCGGACGAGTTCGTCGGAAGGTTGGAGGGTTTGGGTTGGTGTGTATGGGATGAGACTGTAATGGTGACGAGCGTGAGAGCCGAGGACGGTGGAGAGAGCGTCTTGGGCGGGGCCGAGGTCTTGTTTGATAAAAGTGACCATGTGGAGGGCGCGGCATTTTCCGCGGATGATAAAGTAGACGTTGGGGCAGGGTTCGGTAGCGCGGATGAGGAGGGTTTCGGGGTCGTAGCGGCGGACGATACTATAAAGCGAAATATTAGAATATGGGCTATAGTAAAGACGTGGGGGCGATTTAAACACCAACGATAAACATCAGTAGAAATTATCCACGGTTTAAACGGTAGCAAAATTGAACAACATAGACGGGAAGTTTGAAAAATACATATAAAAATACACTTCTTACCCCCTTTGACTCAAAAAAACCGGCAACTGCTTATCCGCACTCAGCAAACTCGGCACCGTCGCAAAAAACTCCGCCACATAATTATCCACCGTCCTCGCCTCCCTCGCAACCGTCACAAACTCCCTTTATCAATAACCATCACCAAAGTCCTCATGGTACAAACCGCCCTCATGTTCCTGACCTCATTTAACGCAAAAGTCTGAAACTCTCCTGCGGCGCCTCCAACGCCTAATCGGAGGTTCACGGAGGCTGTGGGGTGGTTGGGACGGATTTGGAGGAGACATTCGCCGAGAAGGAGAATGTACATTTGTTTTGCGGGTGGGATTCGTGGATGAGAGATGTGTTGCGGGAGTAGGTGTGGAGTTTGCAGGAGTTGTAGAGTTTGTAGCGGTGCTTGAAGGAGAAAAGAAAAGCGGAGGACGATACGTGTCAGTTATGGTGAGAGAGAAGATGGTAAAAGCATGGAAAGGTGAAATAGGTCAATATAAAAGGGGAAAGACGGTAGAAGCAAATACACGAAAATTTGGTATGAAATAGGCAGAAATAAAAAAATTCCTGAATGGCAATGATCTTGTCTGTATACATATACAATGTAGAACGAAAAGTTTTAAAGTCGGAAATTATAAACCAAACTCACCGAAGGTGGTAACCTCGAAAACACCTTAAACCTCCCCAAAATCGCATCCATCTCATCCAAATCCCTATCTTCCCTCACATTGACCGGTATATCCAACAGTCTCTTCACCCTCATCGCCGCAATAACCTCAAGTCGATCCTTGACCTTTTCCTCGATCACCTCCTTCACAAGCACCACATCCCCATCTCTATCATTCTCTGTCTTTGTTTATCCTCCAAACGTCATGCCTCACACGATGCATTTTACAAACACTGTGGATCGCAAAACGCCACAAAAGAAGGATACGGAGAGATCAGGGGGGTTGAGATCGAACGCGGCTTTGTCGATGGTGGCGAGGGGGTATTTCATGTGTTTTTGGATTTGGGGATACGAGACCTGGATGAAGACGGGGGTTGACGATGGGGAGACGTCTTTTAGCGGATCTAGAGGTGTATCGAATGGTTTGGGTGTCATCGAATGTTGATACATTGGCTGCACGTAACGCTTTTCGAGCGGCAGACCTTGCCTTCCCAAACTCGAATTTCGCCATCACGTCTTCGTCCTGGTCTTCAACGGGTGGAGCGGCGGTGGTGGTGCGTTTTAACGTGTCGTCGACAGAGGTGAGACGGTTTACAGAGATGTCGTCTGTGCTTTGAAAGAGGGAGGGGAGGAAGAGGGCACGCATTCTTGCGTTAAAGTTGTCTTTGAGGTCTGGGGGACGCATGCGCATGGCTGCTGCGCGGAGGTGGGTGGAGAGATTGTAGGGTTTGTGTGGGGACATGGGACGGGTGTCGTAGGTTGATTCTGGTGGGGTTGGGGGAGAGGGTTTGGGTTTGGTTGTTGGGGGGTGGTCAGAGTGATGACGACGACGATGGGGGGTTGATGGGGGGTTGGGTTGGGTTTTTGGACGTGTGGGAGGAGTTTCTGTGGATGACCGCATGCGTGGATGAACTGTGGTGGGACGGTTTGGGAGGAGGTAGAGAGGGATGGAGGGTTCGACGTGAGGGATGGAGGGTCTTAACGCCGGCGTTAAAGGGAGTTCTGCGAGGGTGAGGTTGGTGTTGGGGTTCCAGGGGGGACGCGTGTGGTCTGTGGCGGTTTGAGAAGATGTGGAGGTTCGAGTGGGAGGGTGGATGTGTTCATTTGGGTTTATGGCGGTTGAGAGTGTTGAAGGTGGATGCATGTTTGGGGCGGTAGAGAGGCGTATGGGAGCGTCATGACGGCTTCTCCGGGATGGATTCTGACCAGACGGTGGATGATCTGACGAATGATTATTCGTAGATGTCGCGGTCATAACTTCTCCCGATTGACTTTGAGATTTAAAGTCCCGTGTCTCTCCCAAACTACGCTCATCATTAACATTCAACGATCCTCTCTGATCAAGTTGAGGTAACCTCCGTTCCATCATGCCTGCACCTGTACTCTTTTCTCGCCCCTCCTTCCCACCAGGCGACGGCAACCTCGCATCCCCTCTCTTCACCCCAGACTTGACAGACCCTACACCCACCCTCGAATCCAACGACAACGCCTCAAATCTAACTCGATTTGACCGTGACTTTTCCTTGGCTGTTTGCGCAAGATTGATACGTGACGTTGACAACTCTGTCGGTGTTTTTGCGAGGTTCGTCCTGCTTCCAGAGCGGGACGATGGAGTCTTGTGAGGACGTGTTGGGGGCCGTGTGCCAGGCGTTTTTGGGTGTGCGGTGTAAGCGGGAACAGTGTCATCTTTTAAGACTTCCACGGATGGTTGTACGTCCCAGTCTTTGAGTAGACCACGAAGAACTTCTTTGCCTCTATCCAATGTCGCCGGAACCAGTGATATTGGGGAACGTTGTGCCAGGAGTTTTTGAACGATTGGAAAAGGATGGTGTTGAACGACCTGGTGTTGTGTTGGCGTACCGATCAGAACCTGTTCGCGTCGTGATAGCTCTCGAGTGGATCGGTTGAACCTTTTTCGATGGGATCCGGGTGATGTTGGGAGGACTATCACCACGTCCTCCATCAAGTCCTAAATCAGTGTCATTTGAATCGTGGATGGTTTCTTTGGATGCGGTACGTTGTTGGAGACGTTTTAGTTGACCGAGTTGATGCAGACCACGGGAGAGGGTGGATGTTGTAACCATGATGGGTTCATGGCTGGGTTGAAAGGGTAAGGTGTGTTTCTCATTTGGGTGTGTTTTGGAAACCGAATGGGTACAATGGAACAATGGTGATGGTTATTGGATCTGGTGGGACCCTTTCCTATTTCATTTTTGAAATACGTTATGAATATTATAAGCTTTGCCGTGTCCGGGGTTTAACTATCTGTTGAGGCCGCGTCATGGCGCAACCGAAGAGAGCTGCATTTTGATGCTTGAGATATGCGTGAATGTCTCGGCAATTCTTCAATTTTAATCACGCGATAAAGTATATAGTATCAAGAAGCGCATGTATCTGTATGATCCAGTGACGCCAAAACATGAGACGTTCCATTCCTGGATACGACACAAAGAGCCAAGAGGAGCTATCAGTCAGTCAGCAAGTCTGTCTGCTTGGTCCTTGGCGCATACTACCTACACAGAATAATGGCTTTGAACGAAAACTTGAGAAACATTCTAGAAAATGTCGGGATATTTTGTCTCTGGAACTTTAATTTTATTCGCAGCTCCTCCTTTTTTGTATTTTTTTATTTGCACACCCTTTATGTCTGTTCCTCTTCCTTCTTCTCCTCTTTGTGTTCTCTTGAATAAAGTTTAAAGCAAAGGAGAAAGGGAAACGTTTAAATCTGACTATATATATACCTAAAGATGATGAGGATGACGGTCGATGCTGAAAGGAAGTCACTTCGAGCATCTCCATCACCAGCAGCATCCACTCTCATGCCCTCCTCCTCCACCACTTCCTCTTCAGCAGATCATTGCTCACGAGCATATTCACTATCCCCTTCATCATGCCGTATCATGCTAGTTGTCATCTCCCTCTTCATCATCACCATCCTTCATCTCCTCATGTCCTCAGTCAGCTTCTCACTCTCCCCATCCCACTCTCACTCCTTTCCAGACAATGATCTCCATACCAATGTCCTCTTTGACACTCAAGACATCCTATCGCCTCCTCCTCCCATCCCAAGGATCCCAAAACGTATCTGGACGTTTTGGGACGGTGCAACCACAGATAAACTCCCATGGATGATCCAGGCCTTTTCAAACGGATGGTCTCACTTCAACCCTTCTTACAATATCACCATCATCCGTCCCTCCACCATCGACCTTTACATTGCCATGCCCCTCCCCCGCCGTTTCTGGGATTCCACCACAACACACCAACAAAGAGCCAACTGGGTACGTCTCGCCATTCTCATGGAACAAGGCGGTTTCTGGATCGACGCATCCACCATCCTTACTGGCTCTCTGGACCCTATTATTGATCGTCAACAAGAACTTTCATCCGAAGCGTTCGCCTACCATCTTGATTATTTCACTTTGGACGAATCGATCCCGGTCTACGAAACGTACTTTTTGGCAACCGTCCCACATGGTCGATGGATCACGTCTTGGTTTGCAGAATACAACACTGTTTTCTCGAATTTCGCTTGCACGGATCGATACCTCGATTACCTCCGTAAACTCTATGGCGACGAAGGGTACGACAGGATTGTGCAAAACATCAATGACCCGAGTTACCTGAAGCTCACGGTAGCCTCTCAACGGGTTCTAACGCATCGGTTAAAGGAGGGTGGGATCCAGCTGCCTGCCACTGAAAAAGCCGAAGACGTGCCGTATCTTCTTCTTTCAGCGTCTGATTATGATGATTGGATTTATGCAAAGAATCTGTTGATGAATGAGATGAGTTTGTGGAAGTTGTTGAGGGTTCGGAAGGAGAGTTTGGAGATGGAGAGACTGACTCAACATCCGCTAGTTTACAAGTTGAGGGGACCTACGCGGCAGGCGCTCAATGAAGTGTTGCGAAATGGCACTGCGATTGATGCCACGAGCGTGTTCTATAAATATGTGATGGCTTTTTACGGAAATAACGCTATTTAAAGAAGCAGAAAGAACAGTTTACGGCTATGTATAAAAAAAGCACCTCTTTTTACCTTCAAGCATCATCCTCCTGATCTTTTCCTTGTTTACACATATTCTACACAATAATATTCTTGTTTCATTATTTTATTTTGAATAACCCAATATTCCAACAAACTTTTGAATATCTACATATTTTAGCTTTTAAGGCGCCTTCCTATCAATTTTCGTATGAGTCAGCTTCATGATGATTGGTCAACACATCTACAATCCTTATGATGATTTGGTTATTGGTATCACCTGACGTTGTGCAGATTTTAGTATTCCAAAAATGTAAATAAAATAAATAAATAAATAAATAAATTGAGACTTTAAAGGGGTGTGTTTAAGTCTGGCTGTCTTTAGGGTGAGACGGCCGTCATCAGTCCCCATCCCCTTATTTTCGTATTTGTGCGCAACCATCACCCTCTTGACTCTCACCTCTCACCTCTCACCTCTTCACTCACTCCTGTAAAAGTTAAAGGCAAAAGCTCCATCCAACTACCGAGTAAATACATTATCTGTGTGTTAGCGTGCAGTGTGTACATAGATGATGAAAAATGAAAAACATGCGTCAACAGAGTACTGCATACAACCTTCTTCCAACACATGACATCAAACCCTCTATCTCCTCTTCAAACACCCTAACCCCAACTCCCCGTCGTCGCTCCTCTCCAACACCACCCCTCCGCATAACCCTCCCCATCATCTTCCTAACTCTATGCACCCTCCTCATCCTCCTTACAATCCGTCTCCAAATCCTCTCCTCGCTGCAAGACCAAGCCATCCAACATCTTACTCCACCTCCTCAACCTCTACACGACAAAACTCCTATCCCAACCCAAATCTGGATATACGAGGAAGGTCCAATCCCATCCTCCCTCCCGATCCTTCGGGAAAACTGGAAACGCCATCACCCAAACCACACCATCACCCTTCTCACACCGTTAACACTGTACAAATACATCATCCTCCCAGCCCCAACGTTTCAACTCATCCCCGCTTACATCCGGGTTGAATGGGTGAAACTCATCATCCTCGTTGAAAACGGTGGGATATGGGTGGAACCTTCCACTGTCTTCACTCAACCCTTGAACTTGGATGGCCCCTCCATCATGGTAGGAAAACAAACGTTTGACGTTATCGCGAGTGCGAAGAACGGACAATGGATCACAGCGTGGTTGAATGAATTCAACACCTTCGTTTTAAACTTTGGGTGTGATGAAAGAGAGTATCTGGAGTATTTGAGGGATCGATATGGAGATGAATGGGTGGATCGACTCACGTTTGGAAATGCACCGATATGGCGGGTGGTTGCGAAACACGTTTTTGCGATGGATCCAAGGCTTCCTCGACCGAATGTTTTGAAGATTGGGACATCGCGGGTTCCTGGTTGTGATGAAGTGGGGTCTTGTGACATATTGGAAAGGCCGTGGAGGGAGGACATGATGCCGGGAATAATGAGCTTGAGGAGCGGTGTGTTGGGAAAAGTCGGAGACGTGATTGAGATGGGAGGGGCAGCAGATGGGGAGAGTTTTTGGGGGAAGGTTGTTGAAGGGAGGTGATGTTGAATACGTCTATTCTTGTATCTGATTTATATCTTACTCTCTTGTTTTGCTTCAATGTATAATTTAGCGCTTTTATGATAGACTATTTTAAAATATTTTTTATTTAATATAGTTCTTGCTCTTGTTCCTAGTTTTTTAATGTTATTGCGAATATTTTTTTTCACATCAATCTGTATGTCCCGTTGCGTACAGTTCACTAAAAATACTGTTTGCGGTTAAATCTACCGCAAACTGGTTTTAACTTTTCCGGAACTTTCCTCGCGTAATATATCAACATGCTCAACATTTTATACTCCGCCAATGCTTCGAACCCACGCTGCACCCCCGGCGCGTGCGAGAAGAGATTTACGTCCCCACTCTCTAACAACCAAGAAATCTCGCCAAGGTCGTCCCCTTTAAACTCAAACCTTACGGCGAAACCCAAAACAAAGATACACCCAATGACGAGCAATACATCAACTTTGAATTCAGGATCCCCTCCACCCTACGATGATGGTGTTGGAAAATGTGATCCGTCAGCACCGTTTCTGCATGTAGCTTGTTTGTGTGGATGTGAATCAAAGCCGTCGTTTGGAAGGACTCGTAAAGGGGGTGTGAGGAGGTTGTTTTTTGGGACGGTGGTGGTTGTTGCTGTTGTTGTTGTGATGGTGTCGGTGTGGTGTTTCTCAAAAGAGCAGAGGGTGGATGGGGTTTTGACGGAGGGTGGGGTTAAAGATATGACTAGAATGCCGATGGCAATGACGGAGGCGATGGGGATGAAGGTGAAGGGAGACGATGGGAAGAGCAGAGTAGGAGATGTACTTGGACAAGTGAAGAAACAGAGGAAGAAGAGGAAATCGTTTCGAGTTGTAGAGATGGTTGAGGATGGGGTTGAGTCTGCAAAGAATGATCGTAGGCTATGGTTCAAAGAAGAGATTAACCCTGCACCGGCAACGTCACCGCCAGAACAAAAACATCATGAACTCCCGCTAGTTCAACAAGACAGCAACCCACCGTTAAATTCCACCCTCACCACCATCCCAAAACTCATCTGGACTTATTGGGACACACACGATCCTGAGCCCCTCCCCTGGATGATCACCGCCATGACCCGCGGTTGGTCGCATTACAATCCCACCCACATCCTCACCATCCTCCGTCCCACCACCCTCCGCATCCATCTCCGGATGCCCCTCCCAGCAAACTTCCACTCCCCAACGACAACCCCCCAACAACGCGCAAACTGGATTCGTCTCGCCATCCTCACAGAGCACGGTGGAGTATGGATCGACGCTTCCACGGTACTCACAGGTCCCATTGAACACCTGTGGAACCCACAAACACAATCGTTCGCGTTTCGTCTTGACGCGTTTGGGCGGAACGTTTATGAGACTTACTTTATCGCCACGGTACCTCATGGACGTTGGATCACGGCTTGGTTTAATGAATACAACACCGTGTTTACCAACTTTCATTGTGAGGATACTTACCTCCATTACCTCCGTCGCATCTACGGTGAAGATGGGTACGCTGGTATCATCCAAAACATCAACGACCCGGCTTACCTCAAACTCACGGTCGCATCGCAACGTGTCTTGATGGATATGGATGTAAAGGAATTTCCGGAATCCATTGAGGCAGAGGATAGTGGGAGAGGGGCTTATGCTATGTTGAAGGAGGCTGGGTATGAGGATTGGGAGTATGCGAGACGGTTGTTGGGACAACGGGTGAAGGTTGTGAGAGGGGTTTATAAATTGAGGGGACCGACTAGACAGGCTATTGAGGAGATGGTGGGGACTTTGGGGTCTTTGGAGGATGTTGCGTTGGGGGAGAGTGTGTTTGGACGGTTTGTGGTGAGGTTTTTTCAGCAATGAAATTCTTTGGCTTGAAATTGTAAATATAATCTAAATATCCAGAAGATTTTGTGGAATTTTTGATTGTAAATATTTTGGGTAAATTTGTGACCTACACTGTATGTGTGTGACGTGATGTACGAGTGTGGCTTTGAAACCAACAGCAAGCACCCAGGGTCTTGTCTTTTTCCAAGAAACTTTATGAAAAACCTTGTGGAATAATAATATATCAAAGAGGAAAAAACCTGTGTTTGGAATATTCTACGGTCGACTTCAGCCTTGGCCCTTATCTTTGACGCCAAAAAAGTATAATATAATGAGGAGGGCGCCTTCTTCTTGGCAGCACATGAAACAAATGAGGTGAATAAGCCCTTCGGATGAGTCTTTCCTCTCCGCTTCCTCCGTCATCACAATCTTCCTTTGGAATTGGAAACGAATGGCTGGGGTGGGGGTTTTGGCTACGAGAAACAGGGCATTTTATGACAAAACAAAAAGTATAAAGAAAAGCTCGTCTAAATTCTGCCAGGGTGGAGAGGAAACCTTTGAAATCCTAAATTCATAATAAATACATTGACATCAACAACAGCCACAAATTACGCACGATTGCGGTTATAATCATCCGTCTCTTTTGACATGGGGTACGCATCCACCATCACTGTCCAAAAAACACCTCTCCTCGCAGACATGGCTGGCCATTCCATCATCTCCACATCACCTTCAACAAAGTTCATGACATCCTTCACCATCTCCCTCTCATCCCCATCACCCCACCTCCCACCTCCATCCACAACCCCCAAATTTTCCACCCGCCTCCTCTCCCTCGTCTCAAAACGTCTCCTTTTCGTCGCCCTCATCTACGCCGCCACCCTCCTCCTCTTCTTCAGCACCCTCACACCCTCCCTCTCATCTCCGCAACCCATCCCAAACCACATCTGGACCTACAACGACCCATCTTTACCACGCTCCCTCATCGCATCATGGCACGTCTGGTCAAATGTCACCACCATCCTACCACACACCATCTCAGCGTACACGACCATGCCAATCCCCCCAACTTTTATACTCTCACAGCACGACAACGTATGGAATGGGTGAAACTCGCTGTGCTCTTGGAACATGGGGGGAAATGGGTCGATACAGATGTCATGGCGATAAGAAACATCCCGACGATACGGCCTGCATGTCAGAAAAGGGGCGAAACACCTGAAGTCTACATTCTCATGAATCATCGTCAACGCCGAGAGGCTACACCGCGGTATCATGTTAACCCGGGGTTCATTGCGTCTATCCCACGGAGTCGATTTATTTGGGCGTGGTTCAATGAACTCAATATCGCGTACACGAACTTCGGATCTCACCATGCGTATGCAAAGTATCTGTATGATGCACATGGAGTCAATGAGACGGATAGCACCGGGGATGAGGCGGTGCGGACGGTGCGGCTTGCGGCGGCTAAAGTGTTGACTGGATGGTGGGATACCGATGCCGAGGGGCTTGAGGAGGAGAGGGATTTGGGGGTTGAAGTGATTTAAGGTGGGGAAGGAGGAGACGATGAGGGAGGTTGATAAAAAAAGGGTGGCGTCTTTATAGCCAAGAAGTAAAGGCGCCCCCACCTTGCAAGTTTTATGACTTTTTCTTTAAATCAATTGTATATTTCGGATGCATTTCGTCACATTACTTTTTATTTTCCGTTTCTCTCGCATAATGCTTAAATGAAAGATCTCATATTCATATTCATCCGTATACTGTAGAAAAGTGATTGTTCGAAAAATGTCAAACTGATTTCTTAATTGCAACTCCGATCAACAGCATATATCTTGGTTGGATGGGGTTGCTAACATTAGCATCATGGCCAAGCATCAGACGTCCCCTAAGATTCTTCATTGCCCTCTTCGGATGCATCATCATCGTCGCCCTCCTCCCGCCTCTTCGTCGTCCTCACCACCATCTCCCTCCACCCCCTCTCAACCCCCCGAACTTTCCGACTCCACCCCAGAACCCGAACTCATCCCACAAGAACCCTCTGTCAACTTTCGCAATGACTTTAACAGGGTCACCTCCATCCCCGCATCCCGTTTTCAACCCATTCCAAAACGCATCTGGACCTTCTGGGACGGCAACGAAGACGACATCCCCTGGATGATCACCGCCATGATGAAAGGTTGGAGTTTCCACAACCCTTCCTACAACATCACCGTCATCTGTTCCTCCAAAGTCTGGGACTACCTCTCCACCCCTCTCCCCCACAATTTCTGGGACGGAGCCATCACACGTCAACAAAAAGCCAACTGGGTGCGTCTCGCCATCCTCTCTGAACACGGAGGATTCTGGATCGACGCATCAACCATCATCACAGGAAGTCTAGATTACATTCTTGATCGTCAACGTCACCAACAAACCGAGCATTTGCATTCTACCTGGATTACTTTACCTCAACAAAGCCATCCCCGTTTACGAGACCTACTTTCTCGCCACCATCCCACATGGACAATGGATATCAGCCTGGTTCAATGAATACAACATGGTCTTTTCAAATTTCGGTTGTCGTGACGAATACCTCGATTACCTCCGCTACATGCACGGAGACAGCGGGTACAACCAAATCGTCCAAAACATCAACGACCACAGCTACCTTAAACTCGCCATCGCGTCACAACGCGTCCTCACATTTCGTAACATCCCTCTTCCCGATCGTCAAGAAGCCGTCAAGATCCCGTATAAGCTTCTTGAGGAAAGCGGGTATGATGATTGGGAGTATGCGAGGAATCTGTTGATGCCCATAAAGACGGGACAGGAGATTTCGTTGGCTTATAAAATGAGGATGAATACGAGGGTGGCTATTGATGAGATTTTGGCTGGGAGGACTACTATGCCGGTGAAGGATAGCTTGTTTGGGAGGTTTGTGTTGAGGTTTGGGGATATTCATGGGGTGTTGCTGAGGGTAAATCATGGATAAAGAAGGACATGCGTGATAAGGTGTAGTGGCGGGACTGGGATTATGCCATGGGTACTGCGGGCGTATGGATGAATGCCCTCTTGTAAATAATTGAAATTAGCGGAGTCTAATTTATTCTCTCAATAAAAACCCATACTTTCCCCCTAAAAACACCAAACTAGCCAAAAGCACAACTAACAAACAACAAATGACGCATAATAACGCTCCCAAAAAAATATCACAAAATCCACGCCCTCCATCCTATTAAAAAGCCTCCAAAACTACAAAAGCACCAACCCAAGTTTCTCAGGTTTAATATCCGTACACCTATAATTATACAAATAATAATTCAAATTTCCATCTCCCCGTCCAAACTTGAGTTCATCCAAAAACACTTGATTATCTTTCAAATTCAAGCAATTAAACACATCAAAGTCATTCTACGTAAAAAAAAAAGGGGGTGTCAGTAAGAAAACCGGGGAGGGAGGGGGAAAATGTTAAATCAAACCTTTTTCGCGAGAATAAGCGCATCCTTCATCAAATCCTGTAAACGCTTCGTATCCCCTCCCATACCCTTTGGCGCAAAATAAAAGAGGTAGGCTGCCTTGATATGGGTGTGTTTGGGGTTCCCAATAACAGATGACGGAAGAGAGTAGAACGAGTAAAAATCGGTGATGGTTTTAGTTTCAGGGTCCTACACAACCGCGATTAATATGTAGATAAGAAAGTGGGGGTTGTCCAACGCTCAAAGAAACACTACCTCTACAACGTTACTGTAAACAACAGTCTTTAAGGGTAACAACCAATGCTTCACTTCCGCTTCACTAAAATGCGGCGCAACCTCAAACCGCGAAAGATACTCATTCAACAATTTCTGTACAGCAGGTACATCACGAGCTTCCATAGCCCTCGTCCCAGGAATCAGTGGCGCCTATAAAACCAACCAAAAAAAACAATATAAATCATCCACCCCCGCTTGCATTTTCACAAACCTCTGGAAGCTTGTACCGCCTGATGGTAGCTGCCATGGTTGTCTTTGACGATAACGACGAGAACCCAGTTTCAATCAGTTTCTTGGGATGAAGCGATCGATGATAGTATCGACAAGTGGAGAAGGGTTTGGGGAGGTAAGCGCCTGCCGTGTACACTGCTTGAAAGATGCCTTCAAGATTGACGAGTCGGGTGATTTCTTTGATGAGGATAGGGGCTAGACGTTTTGAACGAAGTTTCTTGTGAACGCAGAGGAAGTTGATTTCAACGAGCTTGATCTTTCTAAGGAAGGTCAGCTTTTTTATTTTATGAGGGTGTGTGTGTGTGTGTAGGAGGGGGGTGGGAATTGTTTAGAAGAGTCGGTTTCTTACTTTTCATGCACATTCATATCAGCCGGGATACCGCTAATAAAAGCAACGAGCTTTTTGTTGGACGTGACGCGAACACCAAGATGCCATACTTTCTTCCATCCAGGAGGTTGAAGAGCCCTAAAAAAAAACCCCCCCATCAGCAACCAAATCCATTCCCAACTCCCTACCATTTCAAAAACTCTGCCGAATAATCAAACCGAAACATGGCATCATCATCCTCAACGTAATTCAACGTAAGCAATTCATATACTTCCTTAATCTACTTTTCATCAACAAAAAAACGGCATCAAAAGATAACCTGCGCTTCCTGCGTGATATCAATCATGGACCACTCAACCCGTCTTTGAGTGGATACGGTTCTTTTTGAATGTCAGCGACAGTCTTGGTCTCAATCACCCCATCCTCAACCACAGTCTCATCTACCTGATAAGCATTCAACGGGTAAGAAAAAAGTCTTCACCTGTCCGCGTCACAGGTTGCGTGCTCCAGAATTTATACATACTCCACCCCTTCTCCTCCTTTGAGTTCGTCTCCTTATCCGTCAACATCCCCATACTTCCAAGCTTCACAACGTCAACACCGTCAAAAAAAGTCCACTCACCCTCGCCACCAACGATTGTAAAGCCGTCATACTCACAGATCCACCTTCAACTGCCGTCGCTGCATTCGCATGTTTCGAGGACTCTGCGACCGCAACGGTTTTCCCAACGTTATCAACAGCGGCTTCAGTTCCAGACTTCTTCTTGGGCTTCTTCTTCTTCTTCTTTACGGATCCCGGGGTAGTGGCATCCAGTACATTCTCGGGTGGATCGTCGTCTTCAACGTCTTCAACGTCAACGGGATCCGCTGGCTTCATCTCTTCAATCCGCATTGTTGATGCGTTTTTGTTGGTTCGGATTTTTTTGGAATGGATGTTGACAAACAGACTGGATATCCAAATCACACTGCGCAAAAGGATGTACAGATGAGTTCTATTAATGTGCTCAGGAAAAGTGTATAGATAGGAATAAAGGTATCCTCACAAGATCTCAAAACATTTCCACGCAGTAAAATAGTATGCTGTTAAAATATACAAAAAAGGGGGGTACAGAAACCGCACCCACCCACCACCATCACCACCACCCCGCGCCGCCACCCCTTCCAACGTCTTTAAAGGAGAATCAACCTCACCCCCTTCAATTTCGAAAGATCCTCAAGATGATTCCATTTACACGACGCCAAACACATATTCTAAAAAAAACAAAAAAAAACAACAGTTAAGTAATCCTCCATCGAAAAAATAAAAACAAACATACCCTATGCACTCCAATCCGTTTCGCCACAGGCCCAATAACATCAACAGAAAACTTTGCCTTCACAAACACCAAATCAAGACGAATATTGGGATAGACGTGATCAAGTGTCTACAACAAAAAGAAGAAAAAGAGGATTAACAGCCACCAAAAAAAAAAAAGGAAGCGCTTACAATACAATTCGCCTCCAAAGATCCCGGTATAATCTTCCTCCCGCTCATAACAGTGCTATATACAAAAAAGTCAAAAATGGGGTGTTTCAATAAATGAAAACACATACCACAATAACAAGCCTTGAAGAAGGCTCATTGATCAAGACGTAATGAATAACACTATTCAAATCATGAATCGGATCCTCCCCATCCGTAAAATACGCCCTAAAAAAAACACATTCACAAATCATTTTTAAAAAAACAAAAAACAAAAAACAAAAACAAAAACAAACAAAAAATAAAAACACATCATCAACTCATCCCCCGCGTAAAAAAAATCAAAAAAAAACAAGAAAAAAACATACACAGGATGATCCCTAGCTTCATGCACCCACCGCTTCACCTTCTCCAAAACCCTCCCCCTCAACCTCCCTCCCCTCCTCACACCACCCAACCCTTCCCTCCTTTCCCCCCCGCTCCTCCTCACCAGGCACCGAAGCATCCAACGTCTCATCTGACCGCATCTTCCTCGCCGCAGGTCGAAGCGGATCCGTCGTTTCCATATCATCCAACCCCCCAACCCCATACACAAGCACAGCAGCAAGCCGCACAAGCCGTACACGATTATGAACAGCATACATAAACACAAACAATCCCATAAAGAACGTGAGAAACGTCGCAACAATGGTGGGTGCGTACCTAAAAAAAAAAGGGTGTCAGGGGGGTGGGGGGCGTGTTTCAAAAAAGCAAAAAAGTAAATCCTTACAAAGCATTCCCAATAATCGCCACCAAAACCATCAACCCACCTCCCACCACAAACCACCCCCCCGCCAACGCATCCATCTTCACCATCTTCTTCTCCTCCAACGCACAACAGGCGTCCCCTCCTCCCCCCCATCCTCGCAAGTCTCAACCTCACCACCGCCGAAACCGCCACAAAACTCGCCAACACCGACAAAAACGCCATAGCAAACACAAGTCCCAGCAGTGTGGTGCTCCCCCAACAATCACGTAAAGGAGCGTGCAGAGGAGGAGAAAGGAGAGCGGGATGAGAGGTCGGCTTTTGCTGGAGGATTGGGTGAAATGCGGGGAGGATGGGAGTTTGGGGGCTCGCGTTGTAGGGAGGGAGGCGTCGGTGGCGAAACGTTGGAGAGAGAGGTCATCTGTGTCGGGACGGCGGCATTGGGCTTTGATACGGGGTGGGCGGTAGAGAAGGAAAGGGGGGAGGATGTTGTCTAAAGCCATGACTTCAATCAAACCACCTAATGGTAAACTGTTAGAAAAAGCATGGATACCCTGATTCACGTAAGAGTAAAGTGGCCGTTGCAGTTTCCAAAAGCATCGATACTCTTCTTCACGTAAAAGAAAAGTGGTCGTTGCAGTTTCCTCATATTGCTCTTCTTATTGCACAAAGTCCCCTTCTTCACGTAACAGAAAAGTGGTCGTTGGCAGTTTCCTCATATTGCTCTTCTTATTGTACCAAAGTCCCCTTCTTCACGTAAGAGTAAAAATGGTCGTTGCAGTTCCTCATATCACTCTCTCACTATACAAACATCCCCTTCATCACAAGACCAAAACGATCGTCGAAAGAGTACAAAAAGCCAATCAAACAAGAAAAAATACTTACAAACTCCAACAAAAGCCGTCAAAACACTCCACAAAGCACAATAACAGCATCCACAGCAACATCGTAGTCAACCACCCCCAAGTTTTCGTTGCAGCACCCCGAACATAATCCTCGCCAATGTTCTTGTGGGTAGTAGCAGCAGCAGCCATGACGGAGATGACGACATCCGAGTTTGCGAGAATCGTGGGAATGGGGAGGATGGAGAGAGCAAGGATCGATAAAATGGGGTTGCAGAAAAGAACCACTTAAGGATGAAAAAGTCAGACAAGAAAAAGGGTTTTAAAGAATAACTTACAGTAGCACATGTTCCTCAACGTCTTTGGGAACACACCGGGAGCCTGCTCCTCCACGTAATTAATGGAAGCCTCAAACCCTGCACAAGGAGGAACACAAACGTCAAAAAACCGAATAGGGTAAAAAATTCTATGAATGGAGGGGTGGTGATGATGATTTAGACATGAAAAAGACTTACCAGTAACTCCAACCATCCCAACGCAATATCCAAAAAAGATATCCGTAAAACACAGACCCAGATCTAGACGGAGACGCCAAATTTCTCCCCAAAAACGCTATCCCCAAACCCAACTCCACCGCCACTCGTGAGCCCAGAGAACAGGGAAACAAGCACAGCGATGGCAACGGTGATGATGGTGGCGACATGGAGGAGGAGAATGGCTAAACTGACTTTTGAGGATTCTTTTACACCCTAAAAAATATGGTTAGGTGAATCGAAAGGTCGACTTACAAACATGGTGAGAATACTAAAGAAGAATAGGATCGCCAAGGTAACCCAGAATGTGCTAATACTTCCAAATTCGGACGAAGCGTAAGCGGACGCAGATGCAGCAGAGACGAGGGCTTTACGAATACATAAGATGTAAGTATTATACTACTAAAACGGGAAGAAAATATATCAAAGACACAACCTGTGGCAATGTAATCCAAAAGCGTGCAACAGGCCACAATGGCTGCAATGGACCTTGTTCGAAAACAACATCATGGCACTGTAACTCCCTCCATTCATTGGAACAGTCACTCCCACCTTTAAAAGGTAAGAGAATTGAACCAACAACAAGTAAATCATACCTCTTGAATGACGCGCCTAAATACGAAAAGTGAAATACACACTAACATCAAACTGATGGGAGCAAACTTTCCTGCCGCCTGCGTGGTGACTCCCACCGTGTACAAAATGGATCCCATCAGATCGTTGGCAGCTACAAAAAAGGTGGTGTTAGTCAATCCAACAGAATTCAAAAAGAGTCTCACCAATAGCTGTCGCCGTCCACTGCCCAATCTTTGCATGCCTTCATCCTTGTGTCCTCCATGACCCGGTTCACTGTCACTTTTCTTTTCACCACCTCCAACACCAAGCCTAGCCATAAACGATTTTTCGTCCCAAAGGTCATCAATCCAAGTCACACTACCCCATCCCGAGAACCCTCCCTCTACATCCTTGACAGGTTCATCGTCGAAAAAATAAGATACTGCGAGATCCCGACATGAGCCCTGGCGAGTATGACTGAATGGCATCGCGGTCTTCAAGATCTTCATCATTATCTTCATATTGGTGGGTAAGGCTTTCGTTCATGTCGGGTTGGGTGACGACGGTCTGGGGGTGTTGGACTGGGAAGCTCTTCGACGAGCACCTGTAACAGGAGGGTGGAGGAGGGTGGCGGGGGTGACGACGGTGACTCCAAAACTGGTCTGCAGTCCATTGTTCCCATGTGTAGATTTTTGACCGGATCGTGCGTGAAGGGGTAACCGAGGCTGGGATTGCTTTGACATTGAGAGAGGTTCTCCGTTATCATCATAGACTCCATCTCCCCGATGGCTCTTTCGGTTTCTCATGGCGGGTGGTGTGGAGAATGGGTGCGCGCTTCTTGTCAATAGCAGCATTCATGTCGGATATGCCCGTTCCAGGGGCTGCAGCGGTTCTGTTTACAAGGATGGAAGCAAGTCCGGCATCAGACTTTTCCGAGGTCAAATAAGACTCTTCCGCATCCTTTAAAGCGGACGCTGCATTCCCCGAGATTTCTACGACATTTGCAAACGTGACGGTGGATGCGAGTCTCTCTGCCCCAATGTTTGTCTGCGTGGTAGATGAATCCTCGGACCTTTGCTACCTTCCTCCACAAGATTGGTAAGCAGCCTTTGGTCCACATCCGGATTGATAGCGTTTGAGTCTGGGCCTGGGATTGTGGTTGGTGCAGCCTTCCAACCCAAGTCGGAATCGACGCGCTGCTAGCGGATGACATGTGTGGTGTGCTTTCTGGTTTGAAAAAGCCGATAAGGATGCAAAGACTGTTTTTAATTCATCCAAAGCCAAGTGACAGAAGGATGGATGACACCTGAGATTGAATTTGGTGATGGTGATGGGTAGCTGGTAGGCTGCAGATTTGCAGAGGATGGGTGGGTGAATGCGATGGATGGATGGATGGATGTATGGTGAGAGATGTGAATTATTGCAAGACGTGTGTTTTGGACAATAAAGCCTCTGCTCCAAAGTTTTCTGAAATAAATAAATATAAATTTTTCACAAAGGACACGAAAAGTAAGTAATATAAATATATAGTTTGCACTCACTCCCTTTGCAGGAAGGTTTCTAGAACAAACAATGACATGAATGAATGAAGGAATGAATGATGGTTAGAGTAAAGCAGGTACGATGTATGTATGTAGTGTATAGTAAATAATAAATGAGAAAAAAGGGCTTTAACGGTATATATAAATGAAGAAAAAGAATGTGATGATTGGTATGTATGATATGTAGACACAGTCCCACCTGCAGCATGAGGACGTGAATATGAATACATAGCTCCTCCAAGAGGCTATCATCCAAGTGTATAGACAGCAACTTGCAAGAGAAAGAAGGACTATCTACCTTATAGAAAGTAATATGTATATAGTATGTACATAAGTATATACAGTGCGTGACACCAAAGATAGGTACGAAAATAATTAAGAGGTCTAAACTTTATACTCACTGTCGACGCTTACATAACGTGTAAAAAGCTCTCTGTTACGCTATTCTCCTCGCTTCCCGCATCAAATGACAGAGAGCTTTTCTCTCTGTCATGTCTGGGTCATCTTTTATACAGCCTCAAAGTTTATTAATTGTGAAAATTTTTAATTAATGACCTTCAGAAATATTTGCCACCCAATACATATAAAAATTGTGAAAATTTTCATATTGGTATCAAACGGAAGCTGAGAACGAGGGGAATGCTACGAAATGTACACTGTGGGATGTTATTTCATTGTGTTTTTCCGTCATATCTTTGAACGGTAAGAAATCTCATAAAAATTTCAAAAATAATTTTTGAAAAAAAAAAAATGTTACACATTTTGTTTTGTTGTTGTTATGATGCGATGGTGGGCATTGCAAGATGTGCGAATAGCACCATTGCACTCCCAGTCATATGTTTTTTTAACAAAATATCAAGAAAATCAAAGATGAAAATTTTTCAATTAGTAGAGATTTTTTTGCCGCCCCCCTAATATGTCCGTTTTCATACGCCCCACAAGACCCCCTTAGAAGATTGGGGTCGGAAATGCTTCCTAGAGGAGATATGGGCATATTGGGGTCGAAATTTTCGTACCTATCTTTGGTGTCACGCACTGTAGGTGGATGTTGTAATGAATGAATGAATGAATGAATGAGCAGGGATGTCGAATGGAATGGATGAGTACATATAAATACCTATGTATATAATGTATATATTTTTTTAATGTGTGTGTGTGACGTGATGAATTTTAAATAATATTATTCTTTTCTTTTCTATTAATTATCTGATGATGACAAAAGACAAAAAAACGTTTATTATAAATTCAATTTAATTAATAATTAATAAAATATGTTGAACCTTATTTTTTAATTGGGTAATTAATAATATATATGTATGAGATAATAAGGCTTTGAACTCTATTTTTAAATATATTTACCATCCATATGTACTTATTCCATCCTGATCATTCATCATCATCATCCTCATCCTCTATTACTCACTCACTCACTACTTTCTTACTCACTCACTCACTCACTCACTCTCCTACCTACATTTATTCCTACCTGTCACCTATTGGGTATATATACAAGTGTCCATGCATAACCATGATAACCATGAATGCATGTGCATGCATGCGCAATTCATATTCATATTCACATAAATAATTACATTCATCATCAATGGAAATAAATAAATAAATATTCCAACCTACCTACATAGGTACCTTGCTCAAGGCAAATGTATAAATGGCTATGTACATCCTCAACAATCTAGCCATATTTCCAACCATCCATCCAGCCAGCCATTAACAAAATATGCAGTTGAAATCACCTATACAATTATCAACGTATCCTAAATGATTCGATGCACATTCAAACACAGCTTCCCTCTCAGCTGCCGTCAAGCAATCTGTATCTTCACCACCAGCACCCTGCAATCTGACTGTCATATTGATACCTATAACCTTTCCTCGACAAAGATTATGTGTGGATGTAACAGACTTGAGCGGTTAATGCTAACCACCACCAGCTATCATAGACGAGATCCCCAAACAACCTTTGACCCAACAGCCTATTGATCCAGTCCTTATGATATAACATAAAGTGATTCGCGAGATGCTACAAGCAGAGGAACGAGTGCCGTATTTTGTAATGAATGAGTCCCATTTCCTGTGATGGTGAGCTACATACATCATCCACCCTTCAAATCCAAAGATCAAACAAGTGAAAATTATTTTGGAGAGCAATATTTAAACGATGGAGGCCCTCTTCTTCAACACCGACACGGGCTACCTCGAGGGGATCGTCAGAGGATACAAGGCTGGAATCTTGAACTCGTCAAACTACCTCAACCTCACTCAGTGTGAGACCCTGGAGGGTGCGTTTTTAATGCAGCTCTCTGTTTTTCATTGTCTGTTTTTTTGGCTGCTCTTTTGTGATTGATTGTTGGTCCATTCGAGTTCGACTCAAGCATCACTTGTCCTGGTGTGTGTGAATGCTAAAGGGAGTTACCCTCTGATGATGGGATGGTGGATGGAGAGTTTCATATGGATGGACTTGATTACTGCTCTTGGATTTTAATGTCAACTGACAAGAGGACAATGAGAACCTTTTACATGGCACAAGACTTTTTCTTGGCATTCTCATGCGCGATTCTAACCACTAAGGGATTACTCTTTAATTCTTAATTCTACAACATACCAAACCCAACGCCTTCAGATTTGAAGCTCCAGCTCTCCTCCACAGACTACGGAAACTTTCTCCAAAACGAACCCTCTCCTCTCGCCACCACCACGATAGCCGAGAAAGCCCGCGACAAGCTTGTGAGCGAGTTTCGTTACCTTCAAGCCCATGCCGTTGCACCTCTTTCAACATTTTTGGATTACATCACTTATGGATACATGATTGACAATGTGATTCTTCTCATCACGGGGACTTTGCATGAGAGGGATACTCATGAGTTGTTGGAGCGGTGCATCCTCTTGGCTTGTTGATTCCATTGCGGCTTTGTGTGTGGCGACAAATGTTCAGGAGCTTTTTAGCACTGTCCTTGTGGAGACTCCCTTGGGTACGCTCGTTTTTTATACATTTTCTTGATATGATCATGTGTACTTATCACATTTGTTTGATAATGCAGCTCCTTACTTTGAAAAGTGTTTGTCTGCTCAGGACCTTGATGAGATGAACATTGAAATCATTCGAAACACCTTGTACAAGGCTTACTTGGAAGACTTTTACGAGTTTTGCCAGAGTCTTGGCGGTCCAACCGCTGAAGTGATGGAGGAGATTTTGCAGGTGAATTACATCTTTCTGCTATTTGACGTCTTTTACGACCCAGAACCCACTAACCGAGTCCACCATCCTACAGTTTGAGGCGACCGTCGCGTCCTCAACATCACCATCAACAGTTTCAACACGGAGCTCTCGAAAGATGACCGTCAAAAGCTTTTCCCCAACTTGTGGGAGGTTGTTTCCCGATGGATTCGTGAAACTGTCCAGGGCGGATGATATCGATCAAGTTCGATTCGCCGTCGAGCCTTACTCAGAGTACAAGGAATTTTTCGATTCTGTTGCCGCTGGTGGCGTTGGAGGGAATGAGAGATCTTTGGAGGATCGGTTCTTTGAGCATGAGGTGCATCTTAATCGGAAATCATTCTTGAGGCAGTTTCAGTATGGTGTTTTTTTATGCTTATATCAAGTTGAAGGAACAGGAGGTAAAATAGGCTGGTGTTCTTATTTTTTTAATTCTAATTCGTGCTTTTGAAAAGATTCGTAACATTATCTGGATCTCGGAATGTATCGCGCAACAACAAAAGGAGCGCGTGAACAACTATATCACTATTTTTTAATTCTCCCTTTTCATGGACATGTTTTAGTGAAGGTGGTTTACTCCATCCTGTTCCTTATATGCTTCCATTTTGCACTCTTTATAATTTCTTCTTTTTCTTTGTAGCATAGACTTTCCTCCAACCCGCGCCCATGTTCTCCGTCTTTACCCGCATTCTTCTCTATTGTTTTTTCTAAAGACGAAATACATTTCAATGTTCATCTCTCCCTAACGCAATGGCTGGCCTATGGCTTGCGACTTCAACAATTTCGAAATTCTAAACGCCGACACATAATTTTGAAAGCCGCAATCGCGTACACCTGAGTTCCGCTCTGGGCAACAATCAAAAAAGTTATTCATCGCTGTGAAGAACTGGAGGTCGCAAGTCTTCATCAAGAGGCATACGTATCGAAAAAAGCCGGTTGAGGAGTTTTAAAGCTTGTTGCTCTTTGTTGAGCCGTTTAAGTTGGGAAGACCTTGGGAGACACTTGATTGTAGTGGCAAAGTATTAGTACCTCTTGAAACTGTTGTTGGTCGACGTTCCATCGACACTCGACTATACACCGACGTTCGTGGTGAGTAGTACTATCATGGCTGTTTTGTTATGTTTGTTGGGTCCTGGAGGCATAACCAATGTTAGATGGGATATGCATGATGGCTCAGAAAATGCCCCCCGTTGCGTTGCAATTTAGTTGCTTCCAGTGGTGAAGCATCAGCCTCGGTGGAAGCTGCCATATACCTTGAATTCCTAGTCAAGCCATGCCAAACACGACTCTACAAAGAAGCGACCTTGTCTATCATACACAAACAACCGTTTAAGGAGTCTAACATTCCCCTCCCTTGCCATCCCAGAAAAAGAAGCACACATCTTCGCCATCCACCATGTCCTTCACTCGAGCATCGCCAAGACAATCCCCCCAATTCGCCCCAACCAAAGATGGGCTCCCGCCTCTCCCCAGCCTCACCTCTCTCGACCGAATTCTCACCGAAATCCCCAACCCAGAACCAGGCGAAGCCGCCGAATCCGCTCGCAACTCAATCGTCGACATTCCCCCCCAAACTCACCGTCATCACCAAATCCTCATACCGTCGCATGCCCTGGAAAAACGGGTTAGGCGTGACCAAGAAATCGCCATTCACCCACCTAAAGCCGATTATCACAAGGGATGAATTCTTTTGGAGTTCTCGTTATCCGAAATCAAGGGATTCTTGTTCTTTGAGTTTGTTCCCGGGTATGATATTGCTTTGACTTTGTTGGCCTGAGGATGGGGCTTCGTTGATGATGAGAGGGAATATGACGGCTCCCGCTGTGTTGCATCATAATGATCAGAATTTGTCGGTGCCTATTCGACCGTTGGTGCCTTACACTTATGGTGGAGAGACACCGACTTCGTGTAAAGTGAGAACACCGCCTATCAGACACTTAAGCTTTATGGCCAACAGGCAGCGCTTCAGGTAAGACCCACAACATCTATATTTAGAGCGTTAAAAAAAAAAAAAGTTTCTGTAAACATTGCTTTCACATTCTAAACGCTATTAAAAAAAGGTTTCTGTAAACTTGGAATCGATCTGCCCCCACGGTTTAAGCGACGACGGTATCTTGCGATGGAGACGGTGACGCCAACACCCCCCATCCCATCACCCCACATGTCCACCCATCCATCCACGGTCTCCACGAATCTCAGAAACCCAAAACCGGTCCCTCGAATCCCGATTCAACCAGCGAAGGAAGCACAGCGACGGTTTCATAAACTCTCTGGCCAAAGTCGGGTTTCACCCACCCGTAAAATCCTCTTGGCGCCCTTCACCATCGTGTATGTCGTGTCGGGAACGATTCAGGTTGCGGTGGACGGGGGGAGTGATTCGGTGACGGTGGCGGCTGGGGAGACGCTTGTGTGGGAACGACATGCGGAAGCGGCACCCACGGATTTCGCCATGACTCCTATCACTTCCAAGAAGAAGAAGGTGGATGTGGATTTATCGGTTCCTTCCAACAACAATTTAGAAGGTGATTAAAAAAAATTCACCCAGCTTTTCCTTAACCCGTTCCCCAAAACAGACAACGTGGACGCTATCATCGTCGTCATCCAAATCCACATGAAACCCCGTATGGAACGGAACAGCAGCTCCCTCGAAACCGGCATGACAACTCCAACCTCCCTCCCTCCCTTCCCTCTCAACCGTCCCCCCGGGGTCGCGCCGGTTCCCATCATCATCTACGACGACCAACCTCTTTGGAATCTCCCACGTGAAATGGATTCTCAGCTCTCTCTTGACGGGTCCATGAGCACCAGTAACGCTCTGGGAGTCAAGTACTGGGAATCGGCGAAACATTATCGACCACCTGTATTTAGCGCGAGGTATCAGAATGAGAGTGAGGTGCCGCCACCGATTGTGAGGGATGTCTTGTGGTTGAGGAGTTTCCGGTTGGGAAGATTTCGACGGCTTATATCAATATGGTGAAGCAGGGGTTGAGTGAGTGGATGAGGATTCCGGTGATTATTGCGAGGGGAATGAAGGAGGGGTAAGGAGTTTGGTAGCTTTCTTTTACGTTAATATTTTGAAACTTACTCCACTGTCTTATTTATTCATTTAAACGCGTATTTATCGTCTCTAGACCAGTCGTAAGTATCTTTTTAGTAAATGTATGTTTGTAGCTCCTTCAACTCACATATTTTTTTCCCATAACAGGTCGGCATCACCGCGGTAGTCCACGGCAACGAACTCAACGGCGTCCCCTGCATCCACCGCGTCATCACCGACATAGACGTCACCGTCTCAACGGTACAGTGGTCGCAGTCCCCTGTGTCAACGTTTCCGGCTACCTCCGGTTCTCCCGTGAATTCTCTGACGGCAAAGACCTTAACCGAGTGTTCCCAGGTTCAGAAACCGGCACCGCATCTCAAGTGTATGCGCACTGCTTTTTAACCAAGATTGTGAATTGTTTTGATTATTTGATTGATTTGCATACGGCGAGTTTTGGGAGGGTCAATAGTTATTATGTGAGGAGTGATTTGAATGATGCGGTTTCGGCAACGTTGGCAAAGTTGCAGCAGCCACAGATTATTTTGCATAATAGTGGACAGGATGGTGGGTACCTTGCCTTTGTTTGTTTGTTTGCGTTTTTTTTTTTTTTTTTTTTTTTTTTTTTTTTTTTTTTTTTTTTTTTTTTTTTTTTTTTTTTTTTTTTTTTTTTTTTTTTTTTTTTTACTTGAGACGTTTCTTTGTTTCTTTGTCTTTTTTTTTTTTAATTGAGACGCGGTCGGGATGCCCAGAAACGTCCTCGTCATTTCCTGGAATGCTGGCCTTGTGCCCTGTTATTAAGTTGTCAAACGCGCAGGTACCCTACGATCCGCCGCCTCCTCCCGCGGCATCAAAGCCATCACGGTTGAAATCGGCAACCCCCAGCTCTTCCAAAACCAATACGTCAATGGGTCCTACCTCGGTGTCATGCGAATCCCTCGCCTACCTCAACATGTTCTCCAACAACCACACACCCACGACTTTCCCGGGTGATGAAGATCCCGCTTTATTTGAAGCCACCGATGAAACGTCTGATTCCAGTACATCGAGTAATGCCACTCATGCGGTGTTTCCGCCACCACCCAATACGATTATATGTAGTAAAGGGTTTTGGATTTATACAAAGACGGGGGGCGTGTTGGAGGTTTATCCGGCTGTGATACGGTGGTGAGGAAGGGGGATTTGATTGCGAGGATTAAGAATATTTTTGGGAATATTGTGGATGAGATTTATTGTCCGTCGCATGGAGTGGTGAGTTTGCTTCTTTTTTTTTGTCTGTTTCGGCGTGAGGTTTTCGGGGTTGCTCATTAAACTCTCCTTTTTTTTTTTTTGTGATGTAGACTATTGGAAGGGAGTTCAAACCCTGTTGCTATGGCTGGAGACCGTGTGCTTCATCTCGGTATCATCAAGAAGGAGAATGAGGTTTTGCCTAAAAGAGGCTAAAGAGAATTACTGATTTACTTTTTTATATTCCTGGCCTCTTTTTTACTCCGTTTTTTTTTCAACTTTTGTTTTTTTCCTGGTTGGGTTATTTTACTCTCCATTTTTTTTTTTTTTACCGTTTGTTTCTTTAGGATGTAAGGTGTTTTTGTGGGATAACATTCCAGTTCTGCCTCTTTTCTTTTTCCTACTTTTGTTCACCGATGAGGACGTTGGCTTCTGGGGTTTGTCTGTTTTGATGGGTCAAAAACATCAAAGAAAATATAGAAAATCTGCTCCTTGACGTCCCAATGCCATTATAAGCCTATCGTAATCAAACACTATATTATAATATAAACAACTTTAACACGAATGCGTTACTACTGATGGAAGCCTTTCTTATTCCCATTTAATCTGTACTGAATGAGTATGCCGATGAGAGCCAAGACTCCGCATGTGGCCGCGAGATCCTGCCTCTTTGACGTCCCAATATCCTTACTAAGCCTATTACAATAAGGCACTATTTATGTTATAATATCAACAACGTCAAACACGGATTCGTTATTACTGATGGAACCCTTTCTTATTCCCATTAAACCTGTACTGAATGAGTATACCGATGAGAGCAAGACTCCGCATGTGGCCGCGAGAGCGATAACGCGAGGAGTGAGTCTAAACCATCCGTTAACAAAAGATCTCAAAAACCCAACAACTCCAAAACAACCCAACTTACACATAATCATAATCATTCAAAGACCCGTGTAACTCAAAAAATTCCCACTCGCTTCAATAAAACCCAACTCTCGCATAAACAATCCACGCCAAACACAATCCTGGAAAAATACAAAAGTCAACAATGTCAACACAAGGGGGATACTTACAAATACCCTCCAGTCCACACTCGTCGCTATGATCACCACATGTTTTTCTAACCAAAACGCGGCTGCCACGCATATCGCGATGCAGATCAGGAAGAAGATGGCGCGACCCATCCTGATTTCTATGAGTCCGTTTGTCCGCCATCCGAGTATGAAAAGAGCGAGGAAGAATCCACCAACAGCGCCAATGGCGGAAAAACGCTGAGGCGGCGTAGACATAGAAGAAGACCGCCAGCTTTATATGGGGGTTATTAAAGGGTGATTTAGGAGAGCGCAGTACCTAAAGCTCCTATCCCTAATGAACCAAAGAGAATGACGTATTCTCTTGATGGGTATCCTTGGGGTTTTGGTTCGACGTTAGAGAGGAGGATGTAGCCCAAACATCCGCCTACTAATAAACCAGCGAGGAAGATGGTGGGGTTTGTAGAATCTGTACCCGACCAGCAGGAAGAACTGATAAACAATTAGAGCCTGCGGGATTTTTGCCCATGATAATAAATACCCCGCCAATGAAATAGCAATGACACCGAGAAGACCTTGACCGCCTGTTAGGTTGTAAGGCGTAGGGTCTGGGATGTAAGGGAGTGCGGAGATGTCAGGGAATGTCGTGTTGATTGTCGGAAGGGATGGCAGGTCAGGGAGGCCTGGAAGATTTGGGAGAGACATGTATTCGTGCTGGTTTCTTGATACGAATACGATGCAATGTGTGGATGGATGTTGCTTTAATACCAAGGTTCGTTAATGCGGGTAGGTTGGTTTGTTATGTATGTGACAATTCCTGCTGTCAATCACAATAAACAAATCCGTCCCCATGAATGGATGGATGTAGCCGCCACATACTTTAGACGGCACCAGGTGATGTAGCTCCATGCGAAGGTTCAACTGTAAAAGGGAACGGACATAAATACGCACATAATTTATTTGGATAGAAACAGGTTTGAAATAAATAGAAACATCTTGCCATGGGTTTGACCACACGGGTTTAAGGATGGAATCACTTCATAGAAACAAAAATTCAAGGAAGCAGATAAATAGGTGGGGTAGCTCACAACAAACATACAGAGAAATAAGTTAAATAAATAAAGGGTACTTATAGGCGATGCACATATCAACAAACGTAACCAAAAACACTCAAAACTCTACAATCTATCCAACGAATCCTCATATCTCACCCTTCAACCTCACGCTCCCTCCAACAAGCTCCCCCTCCCTCCCCTCCCGTCCCTTCACCCCCCAAATCAACCTCCCAAGTCCGTCCCTTCCGATCCCCACCCATATAATCCTCAACCTTAAACACCACACACCCAAAAACCGATCCCCAACCCCATACCGATTCCACACCTCCACCCTCACAATGCCACTCTCTCGATGTCTGATCGCCCACATAAATGATGCCCTGAACGTCGGGTTCAACGTTGACCGCTGAACACCCGTGCGCTGCGTTGATGTCGGACGCGACGAGGCGTCAAAGACATGAATGATGCAGTAAGGGTCTGCACCGGGTCCCCAGATTTTTTGACGGACGAGGTTCACGCAGTTGACGATTTCTAAACGTAACACGCCGATCGGGAATGGTTTTAGACGAGAAATGGGTGGAGGTCTTTTGTAATGGAGTAAAGGTTGCGGTCCGATGAAAGCGTTTGAAAACGGATCAAAAAATCGGTTTCGATGTTTGGGAGAATGTCGTCGGGATAACTACGTAACGTCCTGCAGCAAGGTGAGCCCTTCCAAGAACTTCGCGGGCGTTCATGTAAGTAACCATGTGGGCGACTTCATATGTGGAGGTGTGGACGCGGTAAGTACGGTTTTCTTCTACATGGAGAATAGCAAAGCCGATAGAATGGTATGATGATTTCTGAGGCTCGCGTTGCATGAGACTGATGAGGATGATGGTGGATATTGGAAGGTGGAGAAGGAATTGGGGGTTATCGGGGAAAGTTGGGGTGGTTGATGCAACCACCAGCGGTATTGGTGGGGATTGACCAAGAAGAGGCGTATTGTCGGGAAGTCGTCCGTGTGAGTATGGGAAGAAGAGGAGATGTCGCAAAGTTACGACATATCGTGAGGGTTGTAAAGAATCGGAGAAAGTCCTTTGTAAATTATTAGTCGGGCAAAGCAACTGAAATACCTCGAAACTCATAAAAAATCCTCCCTCGTCCTCAAAGTTGAGTTTTAATCTCTTCATCTCCTTCCTCGTCACCAACTGCCACTCTTCACTCCAGTCACTCCAAGCTCCCGTAAACGCACCCGCCATCTGCCCATCCCCGTCCCAGGTGTATGCCACGGGTTTCTTAATTGCACAAGTTGTATAGATCGACGTCGTAAATTGACATTCGGATCCTCACACTCACAACCTGGGTGATGGCGTAACTATGTCCAAAAATAAGACCTAAAGGTTAATGTCTTTCTTTAACAGTTCATACCTGAGTCATTCGGCATCCCCATGGAACTCGGATTTGAGGTTGCATCGTGCAACTCATGAGCGCGCCTGTGATCATTGCTTTTTTCATAAGCGAGAATAAAGGTGGAGGAGCAGTATTGGTGGTAGGGTCTCCGCTGAACTCTTCAATAACTTCTGGAGATCGGAGATGGAGGACTTCTGGGACGTTTCCTATTACCTCATTAGCTGTGACATAATATTGAGTAGCTCACCGCTGAGATCGACGTAAGCGCCGTTTGGAGAACCTTGTCTCGAGAGATTTATAGCAACCTTTGAGTTTCGCGTAGGCTTTCTCGAGCAGGGAGACCCAGAATTCGTTTGGGTCTGTGTCGACGGAATTACACGGTTAATACACAAATCCTGTTACAAAAAAGAAAACATATAACCTCGCGATCTTGCATACAAAAGATTGCCGTCTGGAGTGCATGGAAGATAATCGTCGATAACTACCTCCACCCACTCACCAAATCGGTTGAACCTGAACCGAAAGATGCCTTAAATTTGGAAAGCGTTGTTAGATGGGCGGTTTGCAACACGGACCCCTTTTTAAAAACAATGTAGCAGAGATTGTATACCTGGGTGCAAGTCAGGGCTCCGATGATAATCTCTGTAATAATTCCCCCTTTTCTTTCCATCGCGGTCATTACCCAGTCCTGATCTGATACACTTGGAAGCACACGATCAATAAGAGTAGGATGTATCGTGAGCGCCGCAACAGCCGACACAATCCAACAGTCCCCGAGTTCACCCTAAAAAATAAGTCTCTTAACGTACAAAGAAAATACCTTGATAATGTTCGCTGACGGCATCATGTTAGCGAATAGCGATGGTTCAGGGGCTAACTCGCTTGCTCGAATCCAAACTATATTAGATTGCGGCGTAGTTGGGGATGTCGTCGATACGAGAGTGGCGTTGGAGGTTCGTCTGCTTGCAAGCGACATTGTGGACGAGGAGTTTGTTAGAGAGCGGAGAATGTTGCTGCGGACTGTGGCCGAATGATGCGGGAGGTTTGAGGATGAGGATGACGGGATGATGACTGAGGGTGGAGACAGGAAGATGGATGAGTCGTTTGGTGGGAATGTCTATTATGTTGTTTAGAATGCAATATGGTTTAAAATACCTCGTCGATAAATCTTGTTCTTGATCTTGCATGATGCACGAACAGACTCTTGTAGTCTAGCGATAAAGTAAACGGAAGGTTAGTCAGCGACTTGAAGACGCTCATGTTGGGGCTCAAGACGATGCTTTACCTTGGTTGTGGAGCTGGTGCATGTTCCTCTACTTGGCCTCCGACTAAAAAGGCAAGTCCGCAGAATTGGTTTCCCGAATTTTCCCTCAATACCAGAACTTAAAGGGGAGTCAGTCCTCTCTCCGCCTATCCACCTCTAGTCTTTTACCTCCGTTACATGCATGGAGATAGCGGGTATGACCAGAAAGTGCAAAACATCAATGACCATAGCTACTTGAAACTTGCGATCGCGTCGCAGCATGTTCTCCCTATCAGTGATAGCCCGCGCGCGTCCTAACTGTGAAAAAACGGTCAACTTTCCGTATAAGTTGTTAAAGGAGTCGGGGTATGATAATTGGGAATACGCGAGGCAACTGTTGGCATATACGTCAGGCATGGGATTACTACTATCATGAAGTGGTGAGGGATTGAAGGTAAAGGACGGAAAGTAAATAAAACACATATCTGCATGGTATTTATTAATATCCTTCCCGGATATGATACATACTGAAACAACAGCAGGCCAATATCACACACCAGACCAGATCAGCCTAGTACATACTACGTATGGACAATAAGGGCAGTAGGAGCAGCAGTTTATCATTTGGGAGTGAAATTTGCAATGAACGCGGATAATCTCCTGCAGGGCGTTGTTTGCCACAACATATATTGCTGCTTTCATCTGAAATTGGATTTGGTGGTACAAACGGTTCGTCGCAGTGCGATATCGCACTCATCGTCGCAGTGAATATCGCACTCCAAACAGTGCATATGATTGGATGAAGGCACGGGATGTGTACGGTTTATTAATAAAATAAAATATAAAATTATAATTATTTAGGGTGAGACAGACAATTTCTACACTGTCCAGTATCCAAGGCCATGGTATATGGCGAGATTCCAAGGCAATTGGCGACAACACTTAGAGAAAATAGAGAAAATAATATGAGTGAGGGTGCGATAATGCGTTTGCGATGGTCAACGTTACACATTTTGGGCTACTAATAAAATCCAATTTTGCGTGAAAACAGCAATATAGACTCGCCAAAAAAGAAAGAAAAAAAGAGGGTGCCACAAGTTGGTCCACCCAAAATAATACGTCAAGGGGGAAATATTAGTTTGTGTAACGACGGCCTTCTTTTGAGAAAAGCGAAAGACGGACGGACGGACGACGGCGACGACGGCGAGACGGACCATCATCAGATTCAAGCCCACACCACCAGACACCAAGCAAACACCTACAATATCATTACTCGAAATCCTCACATCCATGAGGATCCTTTCACTATTTGGTGGCATGTGTCTGCTCTTGGCACAACACCACTATGGTCTCTGCTGATCAAATGCATGTATTGGAGAGACGGCAGGGTACACTTATTGGACCCACAACAGGAGGAGGTGGAGGGGTCCCACTACAACATCGTCTGTCACTACAGTTCCTACTTCGTCTGTCACAACCACTTCAGAGGTCCCTCCATCTCCATCTCCATCTCCGTCACCAGTCCTTCACCCACACAACCCGTTGGTCCGAGTGACACAACCAGCGCTTCTCCCACGGAAGGGAGCCCAACATCCGAAAGCTCAGTAAGTTTTGCGCTTTGGGCAAACCTCTCTGCTCGTTTTTTTATGTATGATGAGCATCAACATTAACCCACTATTTTTTGTCTATAGACCAGCGCTCCTCCCACCTCAACCACCGACGGATCAACCACCACCACCTCTCGCACCCCCTCCCAGTCTAGTACACCCAGCCCCAATAATGAAGGCGGTCTCAGTCGAGACTATATCATCATCATGTGTATCGTCATCGTCTCCGTTATCGGTATCGCTGTCGCAGTCTACATTTTCCGTAAATGGCTTCTCCCCACCTCCAACGATTTCAAGCGTCGTCGTCTAGGACTTGATGGAACAGTTCGTCGACCCTCTGGCGCACCCGGCCACGATGACGATTGGAGCCCTACCGCACCCATTGGAGCTCCCGCTTCATCCGTGGGTGCACCAATGAACGATTACTCAAATGACGCTTCCGCCGTCATGGGCACGGGTAGATCGTCTCCTGATCGCCACATGCTCCGTGAACACATCAACTCCTCCTCCCCACTCCCAGGCGGTCCAACAGCCCAAGATCTCGCCCAGCAGCAACCCACCCTCCCCGATCTCTCAAACCCCAATGGATCCGTGGTATCTTCACAGACGCATTACGATCCTTACGCCATGTATCATCCTTATGCTGCTCAACAGGGTTACCCGCAGCAGGCATACCAGCCGCAGCCGCAGCCGGGTTATCCAATGCAGTGGGGTGGGGCACCGGTTCCTACGACCACAGGTGGGATGTACCCGCCTCAACAGCCGCAGCCGCAGCAGTGGGTGCAATCTGGTCATCAGTAGACTCGCATGTTCCTTTTTTTGTTTCTCTCTATTCGCCGTTGTCTAGAAACTGGTGTCGTTTACGGCGGTGATTTTTTTTTTTTCATTTTAAGAAAATCTTCTATACGTTTTTCTTGGTTGTTTTTTTTTTTAAGTATTTTTGTGGTCCTGTTGTTTTATTTACAGTGTTTATAAACGATCTCTGCCCTTAATAGCGATCTCTTTTGTTAATCACTTATTTACCTCTATCTCTGTTTATTATTGTGAACCTCACCTTTTCCCCACGTTCTCTTCACCATAAATCTTGCCTCCTTACACATTAAGAAACTTCTTTACAACTCACAGACACACCATACCACCCATCGTCGCAAAAAGTATAGTCTGATTAGGCATTTGTTATCCTTGCTCGTATTCGCGTTTTTCCTTTGACTCTTCTATGTGGATCCCCTTTCTTCTTTTTGAAAACGGAATTTAGGCCGAATTAAACAATCTTAAAAAGGTGTAGCACATCACATTTTCTTTCTGGGCTTATATACCTTAACAAGTGAATCACCATGAGAGCATACTAACCCCCATCAGAATCCCACACTATCATCGTGTCTCGGTTTAAGTTCAGCAACTTTATAAAAACCACACCAACAAAAGAAACCAACGCCATAAATACAAAACCAAAAACAAAGAGTGCAAAAAGAATAATGTCTAAGATATGATGCGCAGCAAAAACCAAACTGGGAACTGCATATAGAAGGAGAAGGTGCAGTTTTTTTTTGGGGGGGAGGAACGCGGATGCGGGGTAAGAATCATGCATGGAGGATGACGACAAAAGATGGAAGATAATAAAAGGCGTAAGAATATGGCATTTGATGATCGCGTCCCCCCACTTTCAAAAACTCAACAATTCGGCCGTTAGAAAGAAAATAGTATTATGGGGGAAGGAGGTTGGGTGGTGAAACGGGAAGCAGCCAGCATAGAAATATTCATGCCCACCACAAACCAAAAAAGGGGTGATTCAGATATGATGTCGGGAAAGGAAGGCCGAATCTGTGTTTTCAGATAATGATACATTGGCATCCGTTATTTTCTTTCACGACTGCTGGTTTATCGGGGGCTTCGTCGAAAAGGTTAATAAGTGATGTTGACATAGAAAGTGAAAGACTCACTTGTTGGTTCAGGTTGACCGTTTTTGATGAGAAGATGGACGGTTGTGGTTTGACCGACAGGGATGGTATGGCCTTTAAAAAACACGATCAACAACAACAACCCTACGCAAACAATATAACTTACTCTCCAATGTCGTATTTCCTTCCAAAAACTTTCCCCTCAACAGCAATCTCAAACTCGCGGGGGATTCCGGGATTTCCTCAGCCCATTCTAAAATCGTTTAACACAAAAGATGAAGACCAAGGTCACCTTTCGGCCATGCCCCAAACACTTTTTGCTTGACTGACTCTACCGTGTCGGTCGGGAGACGAGGACATCGGATTTTTTGCCAGAGACGAGGAGAAGACGGAGGTTGATTTGGGTGTCAGGAATTTTTTCGTTGAGGTGGAGGCTTCCGTCATGGTGTGGTGCACAGATTGAATGCAGCTGTCGCGATGGAAAAATATCTACGGAAACGGGAAGAAAGTTTTTTAATTCATATATTCGAAGGAGAGATCATATATGATAATCAATGGTGGTCGTATTCGTTTAACGTCTGGATTCCGAACAAGCAAGCTTGTATCTGCATCGCCAACCCCCCAAACACAATTTGCAGATGCGCCAAACAACCTGCACCAAAAAAGTATGTGGTCACCACAATCTTCCAATCCCCATATACCGACCCATCACTTTACAACCCTCGTCCCTCTTCGGCGTAATGAAGCACTTCCCATCACCTCAAAACAGCACCGCCACCTCCACCATCCCCCTCTCGCCGCCCAGCATCCCCTTCCTTACCAATCGTACCCGAATCTCCAAATCAAATCCGAGACAATGTACAAAGCAACGTAGACTCACCAACCAGAGATGCAAAAGCAAGAGGGGCCGATTCGTTCGACGTTTTTTGCTGGCTGCGTCTTTGCGGAGAGACCTTTAATCTGTTTGTGATACAGATAATTCTGCGGGTTCTTTTTTGTGGTGATGTTAGCGGGATGTGGAGTGAATGGATGAATGGACGGATGGGTGCGGTGGGGCTGGAGGAGTAATGGGGAATGGATTGGACTAGAGAGTCGATGTTTTTATTTGAGTGGATGGATGAATGGATGGTTGGATGGACTTACTCTTACGATGTAGAAGTTTGTTTCCATCTCCCACATTCACCTTTGACCCTTCTCTTCTGAGCAATTAACGTCAATACATGCGCAAGTGAATACACCGTCACAGAGACCATATATGGCCCCATTTATTTTTCTTCAGTCGCTTAGAGGATATCGTGGAACGGGCCGGAAAGATGATTACGGATTATAGTCAGAACACGTTACGACGCGACAGTATAGTTAAGGTAAGTGCGGTTTGATAACTGGGCAATATGATGTATGTGAGGTAATAGAGATACTGTCTGTTGAAGACCATGTATTAGTTGGACTATGCTGATACTTACCGTAACAATAAGTGAGTCTCATAGGTAGCCGAGCTCAGTTAAATGGCAACTTAATATTCCCCGAAAAACGACAACAAAAAGACAACGACCACGTCTACAGATCAGAATTAACAGTATGAGATCTTTGGAACTATGATAATTGGCGTGAAGATTGTTGTAAGTTCAACACTGATGCATCAAAAATATACATAAATAGTAGGCTTGCGTGAATCACTACCGTCACGCCACAAACCTCCCAAAAAAGCCAGAGGCTGGCGCGTTCTTCCTCTTTTCAACATCTTTCATCGTGTTCTTCTCAACCCACATAACCTCATGTAACCTCTTCAACACCCCACGCCCGTCCCCACAAACCTCGCGGCATTGGCACACCCATCCCGGCATCCACTGTAAGCACTTTGGCGGCCGCAAGCTGTGACGTCCGTACAGCCTCATCGCCCGTGGACGACGTGTCGTTGAAAGCGTGGAGTTTGCGGAGATATGTTGCGTACGCACGGTGGGATCCAAAATTCACATACGCGTATTGAGTTCATTAAACCATGCCCATATAAACCGGCCACGTGGGATGGACGCTATGAAAGCCGTGTTGATGACGAGATTCTTCACATCACCGAGGTTCGATTGTTGTGTCGGTCCGTTTGATCCATCCATACGTACGAATCAGCAAGTTGAACCGTCTCGCCGTCTTTTACTTTCTTCTCCCAACAAGCTTCACGCTTCTCCAACATCCCCGCAATGTTTTCTGTCACCACAACATCCGTATCCATCCACACACCGCCGTGTTCAAGTAAAACAGCGAGTTTCACCCATTCCGTGCGTTGTCGCATTGTGAGGGAAGCGAAATTTGGGGGGGTTGGGGTCGAAATGTGAGAGGCCAGTGTGCCTGGGAGGATTAACGTGACGTTGCTAATCGAGTTGTAACGTTGCCAGGACTTTATGCGATTTTCGATGGAAACGGAAGGTGTAGTGTTGTGTGGAGGTGGTTCATGGTAAGTCCAGATAAGATGTGGGATAGAAGACGAGAGTGATGCATGTGGAGGCGAGGGTGACAGATTGATATAGAAGAGGAAAAGGGCGATGATGTAGATGGATGAAGCGAGGAGGATGCGTTTTGAGAGGATTGAGCGGAGACGGCTTTTGAAGAACCTAGATGAAGGTCCTGGAAGAGGGAGTTGTTGACGTGAGTTGGTTGAGGAGCTGGTGAAGCATGTCATGCAGGCGCTCCAGCTTCTTCTTGCGGAGGTGAAAGGTGTTGAGAGTGAGAAGAAGGCCCGCATCTCTGCGAATAACATGTTATGTTTGATATTGATCCACCAAGCTGAAGGGGTGCATTTATGTTTAAGCAAGAGTGATGGATTATTTCATGTTGAATAATGGTTTCATCATATTTTTGTATATGCAGAAAGGAATCTTTATTTTATTTCTGGGGATTGGATATAACGTTTCAACATTATTAATTTTATCTTTAAACTTTAGAATATTCCTTTTCAAAGTTTCTATTCGTGAATCATATCAACCAAATGTAACTCGCTTATTGTTATTACAGAACGAGCTCCAGAAGGTTTTTTGGGTTCCAAACATTTACCAGCCAGCGCTGCTGCTCACCAACAATGTGTGTTGCGTGCGTCAAAAATAAAGGCCACCTGCTGGCCTCGGACAGTCATAAAAAGTCCACGTCACACCAACAAAGAAAAGCTTTGAGGACAAAAAGACTCCGCAATAATAGAGCATGACGTTGGACGCGAAAACCTTCGTGGCGACTGTTGTGACGAGATCGTTACCGAGAGGAATATTTATAATCGAGACACACTGCAGTAAAAGCTAAAAGGCAAAACTCGGGATGATAGGACGCAATATATACAATTCATAATGGCCATATAATTGGCTCACGAACTCACTCAAGAACCCCACGTAATACGTTAGAGATCGATAATGTGTGTTAAAGTTTGGTAACGACGACATTAATGTCATCTTATGTATAAATCGTACCAAGGGGCAAAAAAAAACAAAAACAAGCAAACAAAAATTAATTGCTCTACAAACAAGGAATCAATAATAAAAACACTATGCGGTATATGTATTTCTCATCTCCCTCCAAACGCATTCTGCATGCTAAAGTCATCAGCGTTAAACCCTCCACCATCCCCCGCAGCCCCCATCTTCTGCTGCTGCAGCGTCGGCTGATAAGGTTGCTGCGACATCTGCCCAAAACTCTGTTGCTGACCAAAGGTTTCCTGTTGATTTTGCTTAAAGTTTTGCTGCTGCATCGTCTGCTGAGGTTGCTGCACAGGCGACGTCCCACCTTCTTCTCAATCACCTCCACATAGTTCGCCGGGAAATACCCAATAGGTCCCGACCTCAGCCGACCCCTCCACCACATAGACGGTTGCTTTGTCGACGGATCCTCCTTTGACAACACTGCAATGATATCTCCTTTGCTAAACGTCAATTCCGCCGGCCCCTCTCCCTTAAAATCATACAGCGCTCTACAAAATTCAAGGTCTTTGATTTGAGATGCATGGATCGGAGCTTCCGGTCCTTCCGCTGGCGTCAACACCTTCCCAGCCTCCTCCAATGACATCTGCTGTAACCGCTTGATCAGCTTCGACATCAACCAAGGTAATCCAATCAACAATGCAATAAACAACCACATGGGTCGTTTACTCTTGCCACCATCATCCTTTTTAAACTCCTCAAAGGATTCCACCGATAATGCCTCGCCAGGCACAGCTGGCGGCGTCTTCCCCAACATTCTATAAACCCCCCTCTTCACCATATTAACAAAAGCCATAATCGATAACGCCCGTCCAAGGTAAGTTCTCAAATGTCCAAACTGTTCCGCAACACCCACCATCGCCATAAACGAACTATGGGTCGCGAAAAACGTGCTCTCAAGCATTTGAGAAAACCCTCCAAACGCTTGAACAATTTGATCAATCATTTGGAAGGCTGAGGCTGTTGATTGTTCTATGCGGGCTGTGAGGGGGAGTTCACCATTGGGACCAGGCATCCCTGGACCACCTTGAGCACCGTAGCCTCCCATCCCCATGCGATTCATCCCACCATACCCGCCGTAACTTCCGTAGCCACCGTAACCGCCAACACCGTAGCCGCCAGCACCGTAACGGGAGCCATAGGCGCCAGAACCATACGAAGAGCCGTATCCGCCGTATCCTCCGCCATAGGATGAACCGTAGATGAACCATACCCACCGGATCCAAATCGATTGTAAGGGGATGATAGACTACTTCCTGAGTTCTTTGTAAGGACAATTTAGAATAAGGGAAACCTTACCATATGTGCTGCCGTATCCAGAATTGTAGCCACTCCCAAGTCCAGAGTTTAACCCTGAATTTAACCCTCCATACGCAGTTGATCCATACCCTTAATCTTTCTTTAGCTCCTCTTTTCCCATGCACAACAATTACCTCCAGGTCTTGATA
The DNA here is from genome assembly GCA_025449115.1 of Chytridium lagenaria. Lineage (NCBI taxonomy): Eukaryota > Fungi > Chytridiomycota > Chytridiomycetes > Chytridiales > Chytridiaceae > Chytridium > Chytridium lagenaria. The sequence goes on from JAHLKC010000177.1 coordinate 61,752, forward strand.
ACGAGTTCATGGTGGATGGTCGATTTGGTATTGACGGTGCATCGCCAGATGAGGATTGAAACGATGTGGATGAGGAAGTGTCGGCAAGGGATGAGGTGATGGGAGGGGTGTCTGATGTTGTTGCGGTGGCGGCGCCTGCCCTTTCCCAGGGTTTTGGTGGTGATGGCATGGTTGGTCGCGGAGGTGGTGGAAGTGTGGACGGATGGTAAGATCTGTGGTAATGTCGGCTCTTTTGTTGGAAAAATGAAACGTGACTCAAATCTTTGTATGCCTATATGTGAGATGAGTTGGAACAACGACACGACATCTCGTAACACGCGCGTAAGTAATCTAAAGCCTAAGAGCAAAAACACAAAAAAAACGAGCATCATTGCAGAAAACGCCTGTATATATTCTTTATGTGAAATTCGCCTTGACACGACTTATCTCATTTCCAAAGTGATGAAATAAAAGGAGGTAAACATTGGCAGAATTCTCTTACAAAAAGAACACGGCTTATTTTAAGCAATAAGAATTAAAAAGAAAATAATGCAAAATGTATAATATGAAGAAAAAGAATAAGGAAAAGTCGGGGAAAAAGAAAAAGGCAACAGAAAATCGAAAATGCCTCAACCTCAAAACTTGCTTAAGCCGACTTGCATGAAAATTGCACAAAGCGTTACACCTCGATCCCGGTCTCAGTTCCCAGTGATGCGGCTCAGATTACGGTCCTCACAAACCCAAACTTTGCCGCATTATCACTGAGCCATCTGAACACAGCATTGTCGACCACGTTAATATCGAGCGCGATTCCGTTTTGGTGGTTGCTGAACCCTGGTCTGTATTGAAAGAGCGTAAGAATGGAAGGATGCTGCAATGAAAACAAGGATGGAGGGAGAACGCACCGAGCGGCAAGGTTTCCGTTATTGCAGGCTTTTGTCTGGAAACATGAAAACAGCTCTGCTTGCTTCGCGTTGGTTCGAAATCCAGAGTTGATTCGAATATTAATTCCATCTGATGAAGCTTGTTGCTTCATCTTGAGAAGTTCACAAGCAGTTTCGACGACAACGTCTTTCCCATCAATCTGCCATTCAAAGAAAACAAGTTACCTCACGCAAAACAAATGTGCATGCTTTTAGAGTGAATACGTACCTTGGTACAACTCTTCCGACCAATACGCTTCCCATTTTGAAACGCCTGGCCGCAGTCGAATACTTGCTGAAAGTTGCAAATACTCGACGGTTGATTCTTACTAGCTAGTAGGACGTTTGCAGCAGCGTTTGCGGGCGCAGGGCGTGCCGGTGCTGCCACATTTGCAGAGGCTTCGGATTGCGCCTTTTTGACACTAGCGCAATCGTTTGTGATTTCAATGCTCTTGCCGTTGATCTGTAAAATTGTAAAAAAAACAAGAGGTACGTACGGTTTAGTATAATTAGAAAAATCGCGCGTTTCGTAGAAATAGTGAACAATGACAAAAGGTCGACAAACAACTCACCATCACGCACTCCTTATTGTCACCACAAGGAACGAGATTTCTGAAGCCACAGTTGATTTTAGGACCCACAATCTTTGGCCCAACAATTCCTGGTCCAACTATCGCCGACTTCGCCACTTCCACCTGCGCTTCTTTCACCTTCAAACAGTCATTCGTGATTTGAACAGCCTTTCCGCCAATCTAAAAAAAAACATCGTCAATAACATTCCCAACAATTGATATTGATGAGGAATACTTACCATCGCGCATTCTTTGCCGTCGTTGCAAGGGAACAAGTCTTTAAACCCGCAATTTATCTTTGGGCCTACCAGCAACGGACCCACAGTGGCGGGTCCAAACGGTTGTTAGAGCGGGGGGTAAACGATTTCTGGAGCCATGGCTGTCAACACGGGAGGCTGATATTGCTCAACGGTCGTTTCCATTTGCATGTGAGGTCTCCTTGGTGCAGCATGAACGAGGGGAGGGCTAGAATGGCGACGATGGTGTTAAGGAACACCATGGTGTGTGCGGACTAGAGACCGGTTGGAAGCTTTCGAGGGAAGTTGGCAGACAGTTTTATTGATACCATCACGTTGAAGTCAATAGCACGTTGTCGTGAGCCGTTTGAGATGGACGCCGTGCGGTAAGCTTCTGGCGTCATACAAGGTTGTCCATTTTGGAAGGCACAACTTGACAGTTGACGACGCTATCCCCAATTACATCCTCAGCACTCGACACTGGGCTCAAGCGCAATTCCACCTGACCCAAGGTAACTAAACTGTGCCGTTCACCAGTATCCACCAACTCACACGCATTGCAGAGAGTATTTAATATACTCACAGTTGAGTGTCAAATAATAAACTATTAACAATTGAGTGTCAAATAAAAACAAAATTAAAATGAAAATGAAAACGTCCAAAAAAAGAATGAGGATGAAAAATTTATTATTAATTTTGTCTATTTATTAATAATTAGATACTATCTGCATCAAACACACATCAACACACAAGAAAGAAAGAAACGAGTAGGAACATCAGGGATGGCTGCTACTGTGGATCATCAACAACATCATCATCGAGAGGATGACGACTATTACTGCTCTTCAGCAATGAAACAGTAAGTCTTGCTATGGACACATGCCATACTTTCAAAACTACTTGCTTCAATCAGCTAATCCATCCATCCATCCATCCATCCAATCTCTGTACAAATAGATCCAACCGGCCTCTTCGCATCCTTCTTGCAACAGAGTACCTTCCTCCATTCGTCTCAGGTATTGCAAACAGGTGCAAGAACCTTGCCCAGGGGTACCGTGAGAATGGACATGATGTCACTGTGATGGGGCCACATGGCACCGACGCTGATGTCGTTGTCTACAGTGCTCCCAACATCTTTTACCCTGCTCAAAGGTATATAAGCAATAATCAGTATTTGATGGAATGATCATCTTTCTTCTTCCAACTAACTGTTCTTCTTCTTTAACCTAATGAATACGTAGAATGTTCATCTTTCCACCACTCTCCCTCCTCTTTCAACTCTTCAACTTTTTTGAAGAAATCCCTTATGACATTGTCCACGTTGTCTCCCCCCTCTGTCTCGCCTTTGTCTTTCTCCTCCCCATTTTCAAGCTCCGTGGCGTCAAAATCTACGTCTCCTACCACGTCCTCCTCGAATACTACTCCCGCTTCTACTTTGGCGACAACAAAATCCTCATCATGTTCCTCGAAGGCATCTACTCATTCCTCTACTTTATCCCCCTCGTCTGGTTCGCAGACGTCGTCGGCATCCCCTCGAAAACAGCAGATTGGCCCGTCTTCAAGTTTTCAAAGAGAATCCATTACATGAAATCCGGCCTAAACACAGACATTTTCCGTCCCACACCACAACACTACCACCCCATTGACGACGAACCCACTGCACCCCCGCTCCCCATCCCACCTTCCCTTCTCCCCGCCTCAGGCGCCTCCTGCACCTCCACCCCCATGACCCACGCCGACTCTCTCCATCACCACCCCACCACCTCCTCCCCCGTCCTCCTCTACGTTGGTCGTCTGGCCCCCGAGAAAAATGTGGAATTCCTCATCACCGCCCTCCGTCATCCCACCCTCCTCACCACCACCCTCGTCATTGTCGGAGATGGACCCCAGAAACCCCTTCTCGAATCTCTCGCCGTTGAAGTCGTTGGACGGGAGAATGTTCACGTCCATGTGGATCATGGGGAAAAAGTGTTGGGAAGGTATGCTGATGGATTTGTCAATGGACGGAAATTTAGAGTGGTGTTTGCTGGAATGATTCATGATGAAAAGGATATTGCTACTTATTATTCTCGTGTCGATGCTTTTGTCAGCGCCTCTGGATCTGAAACGTAAGTCCACCCTCTATTCTTTACTCATTCCCCTTTTTGTCGTTTTACCTATTTCCCATTCCCCTCCTTGTCGTTATACCTCATTTCCCATCCCCCATCCCCCATCCCCCACCTTGTATTTCCCCTCATTCCCTCCCCTCTAACCTCTCCTCCCAGTTTTGGTTTCACCGTCGCCGAAGCCATGTCCTGCGGCACCCCCTCCATCGTTGTCCGCGCAGGCGCCTTTGCCACCGTCTACCGCATGATTGACGGCTGGATGTTTCAAGAAAACGATGTGGACGATTATGCGGCTCGACTTGGACGCGTGTTGGCGGATGGCGGGATGGCGAGACGCGTTGCGAGACGGGTGGCGGTCAATGGGTTTAGTGTTAAGAGTGCTGTGAGGGATTTATTGAGAATGTATGAGTGGATTGTGGATGGAGAGGGGAAAAAGATGTGATGGATTTTTTTTTTTGTTTCAGTTTTTGACGTTTTTCATTCCAACCCTTTCTTAATCGAACCCATTTCACCTCGCATGCTCATTTTTTACCTTTTCATCTCCCTCTTAATCGAACCCCTTTAATCACATACTCACTGTTTTGCCTTTTAATTCCCCCCTTTAATCAAGCCCCTTTTTCGTCACATACTCCTTTTTTCACCTCTTTATCGCATCGTACAATCTCTTCATCATTTCTAGTTGTTTTCCTTACGTATGCGTCAAACGCGTTTATTAAATAAAAACAGTATCATATCATTTTGTTGACCGCGGCTTTTATGCACAATAGCGAAAGTATAGCGTGATGGTTTTTGGTTTTATCAACATGAATTCTCTTTGTTTATTCTAACGTGGATAAAGTTCAAATGCTTTGCATACACCTCAAACCCTTCCATAGCGACCAACGCCTTTTTTTCGTGGGTGCAACCTTACTGTCCCTATGTACATATCTTTGTTGACACACGCGTCTCCAAAGGCAAAAAAAGCAGACATTCGAAGACGACGACGCCAAAACCAAGCCAAATCCCCACTTTCAACGAGCCCCATGAAAAAGAAATGTATATTTACGATCATATCTAGGAAAAAAATTATCCAAAAAGTAAATAGACGTGAATGTTGTATTAAAGCTGTTTGAAGACGGGATACTCTGATGGATTTAATATGTTTTGATTCGAGTCGAGATATTGCAGTTGTTGCGGACGTATATCATGAGTTTTTGAAGATCAGCTGCTGAGACGTCACCATTTGAAAGACATTTCTGAAGGAGAATCAGCATTGCAAGAAACATGTAGTTTTATACCTCCATAATGCAGCAGCAAATATGGCATCTCCTTGAGACAGTCCCTCATCATACGCTAGAGATTGACCGTAATAGGAACTCATCAACTCACTGACGATAGCTCCAAGTTTGGTTTTAATCTAATAAAGTGATCAATATTACTCCAATGAATTGCATGCAGCTCACCCCAGCCTTGTTCAAACGAATCTCAACGTCCAGCCACAGTATGTTAAAAATCTCCTGCTTCAACTCTGCTCCATCCCGCCCCTCAGTCCTTAACCGAGCGTTGAGCATCCACATATGCAGAACGGTGACTGAAAACCACAACGGAAACTCATCCTTCAAAGGGTATTCTAGCAGAATGTAAGAATGGCATAAGCTTCTTCAACAAACTTGACAAAAGGTGATTCTCCTCACTAAACTGCTTTGAGCAACTCTCATAAGCATCCCTCGCATTATCAATTCTATCCATCTTGGACCTAATATAACTGAATGGCTGCAGGATCGGCCTCAGCATATCCGACATCCCCGGCTTGACCGTTGACGACGCCAACCCCCGTTGCATCCTCAGCAGACTCGACACTGGTCTCAAGCGATTCATTTTCTGTTAATATTTTTTCAGTGATGGAAAAGATCAAGGACTTTACGTTTTGCGTGACTTCGGATCTGGATGCCTTTGTACGATTGAGAATGTAAAAGTATTCGTATTGCCTTCTTTGACGGTTTAGTTCATCCCTGGATGGGTTCCGTCATCAGCCTGACTTTGCTACTGTATTGCATGACCCTTACCTCCGCAATTCCACCATTAACCCAAGGTAACTGTGCCGTTCAGCATCCACTAACACGCATGCAGAGAGTTCTCGGAACCCTTTATAACATGCCAGATATTCGCCGACAATAAACCCCTCACCCAACCCATCAAAACCACTTACAAGAGTTTCCAGTCGCAATGGATATGGAATGAATGGGTGCTGTTTCCGATAAGGTACAAGGATTTGCCGGTGACGAGTTTACTGGCCTTCACAATTTGGGATATCTATGGACCGCGGAAGGCGATACCAATAGGAGGGGCGACGCTAGAGTTATTTGGAAAGTCAAAGTACGTTTGCTTTTTTATTTCAAGTATTAACAGGACATCAGTA
>JAHLKC010000178.1:0-66330 GCA_025449115.1 Chytridium lagenaria
GGGCCGTTTAGAATTGGGGAGGGTTCCTCCATGCACTCCGCCACGTGAATTCACCAACGGATCCTGTGAAAGATGTTTGCTCCTCCCAGTCTCCTCGTCGTCTTCATCGAAAGCAACAGTACCCTGATGCCTCCGATTAAAATGCGGCTCCCTCGCACCACTTGGTTTTTTAACGAAAAAGCCAAGCGAGTTTCTAAACACTGATGCACCTCCAGCTCCACCTCTCGCCAATGATGCCTGACGATCAAATGTGGCGGCAGTGTCAGGCAGGTTGATGACGGCTTCCTGTTGTTGCTGTTCTTGCTTTGCTACATTGGTGGCTGCACCTTCTTTCACTTCTTTAAACCATGCAACTGGATCTCTGAAAGCTGTGGAGGGTTTGTTCATGGGGGAGGTGTCAAAGGGAAGACGGAGTTCAAGGTCACCAGAGTAGCGAATTTTGCCGTCTTTGGAAACTTCGGTCTTGGATGAGGAGGCATCATGTGTGGTGGTGTCTGATGCTGAGGGATCACCTCTGAGATAAGGTTGTTTCCTTGGATCAAGAGAGGAGGACATTTTCTGAAATGTTCAATGAGTAATAACACTCTTCTTGAGAGTGGAATGAGGATGTAGGTAGGTAGGCAGGTAGTGTAGTCAGACAGATATGAAGGGATGAAGGGATGAAGGGGGGGACGATGGTCTCCGCTAGAGTCCTCGTATAAAAAAAAAAAAAAAGATGAAGCAACGATTAAGCTAAACGGCAAGACGCCGTGTAACACAAGGTGACAAAGATTACACAAGAAAGAAATCATCTTTTTTTGGTTCTTGTGAATTAAAATTATATAGTGGTGGTTGGTGCGGCACACACAAAGAGAATTGTCAAACGAAATATTTAACAGTAATAAATTCTAACAAATATTTACAACATCACATCTACAAATACCTTATAAAATACACTGCTAAATGCGAATAATAATACGTAACCATATACCTAATAAATAGATAGTATGAATGTATGTACATGGAGCATAGATTGAACTATCAACCTATTTATTTTCATTGTTATTACATTGAACAAATCATATCTATTACGCGTGAACAGTAAAAGTGATATAGATAGATATGTACATGCGTAGATGAGGACATCAAGTTTTACCAACTCATCATCTGTAAGTTTCTCCATGTAGCTGCCTACCTACCTCCATGTAGCATGCATGCATGCATACCAATAAGTTGATGGTTGATGTGATAACTATGTATTTAGTATTAGACCGTAGTAACGTATTAATACAAAATACTTGTTACCTAATAATAGTTTATTATTGTAAATGTATACTGAATCCTGCAATGGAGTATTTACTTTTAGTAACGTAATAAGATACTATGTACATAGTTATTTTATATGTACAATTTGAATAAATAAATAAATACCTAAAAATGTCGCATGACATCACTAATGGTATGTGCTCTCTGGGTCATGTGCAATAATTAAATAATTAAAATAAATAAAACTCCTCCTTTTCTCTCCCCCCCAAAAAACATTCATTTCTGTTACACAAGATTCTATAACCGCCCATCCCCAACAAAACACTGTATTATATATTGATTAATTAAAATTTAATACACGTTCAAAACGTATGTCCTAAATAGATGGAAGGATATTAAATTATAATTAAAAACTACTTCTAATACCCCACACCTTTTCACTCTCTGCAATGACGGCCTCCATCGACACCTCCCCTGATTTCACTCCTACCAACACTACTACCAATACCACCACCACCACCACCACCACTACTACTACTACTGCCAATACGATGGTCAACTTGAAACAACAAGTAGCAGCAGACTTTATTCAAGATGACCCTCTTCCCTCCTACGCATCCTCAATAACTGATTCTGTCACATCTCACTCGAACCGTCGTCACAAGTCTTCTTCATCCTCATCCCGTCGTCATGCAAAAGCTCCTTCTTCCTCTTCTTCTCCTCCTGCCATGACTCCCATTGAACACCACCATCAACTCTCTAGAAGAAAGTCGGACAGGAAAAGAAGCATCGTCCCACCTCCCCCCATCAATGTCATCAAAAAAGTCGACCATCTGGACTTGAAATCTCAATTCAATGAAAAGGCCATGTTTGACATGATGGAACATGGTGGTGGTGCTGGTGTTGGGCTGGGTGGTGTTGGCCTGACGGATCCAGTGCAGGTGAGATTATTTTTTTATAGTGTGATTGAGGAGGTTTACGTCATCGGATGAATGGGATCTGTGGGACCCCGCAAGAGCGGAACTTGCGAAACCGGACGAGGTCTATGCTGTAAAACAAGTGATAAACATTGCCGTGAAGCATCGCGAACCGCTTCTTTATTCCGCGCAAATCGAGTCCAACCATCTTGCGTTAGCAGGATTTAGCTGATTTAGTGGTCCATGCATAACATACTGCCCATACACGATGGCCACTACTTTCTTCATATCGTTTTGTTCTTTTTCATACTCTATTCTACCCATACATCATATTTCTAACGCGGATACTATCCAATCTAGCTCGACACTGTCATGCAGAGAATATCTGCAACGCAACAACAACTGGCATCCATGATGGAAGACCTAAAACTCGTCGCAAGAACAGTCGCCGCCAGCTCCGCTCCTCAACAACAACAGCAACAACAACAACAACAGCAACTCCTATTACAACAAAACAACCACCACCACCCTTTAACCACATCCACTTCCTCTACTTTAACCCCAACAACTTCAACACTATCATCATACCCCCCACTCCATCGCCAACTTAACCGTCCCGCCTCCATGCATTTCCCAACACCCCCTCATCACCACCACCACCACAACAACGACGACTACCATCACCCTCCCGACATGCACCGTCGCCTCTCTGTTTCCTCTTCCACCTCGCTCCCCTCCCGTTACACCACCACCCTCCCACAAGGCGGTACCGTCTTTGTCGACCCAGACGACGAAGTCACCATGAGCCCTCACACACCCGTCTCACCCTGGCACCATCGCACCTGGACGCCCCCCACCCGATCTCGATGTTCCACGTCGTCACAACTCTTACACCCCATCCTCCTCCCCTTCCTCCTCCTCCGACACCGACTCCTACACCCCTCGTCGTCGAATCCGTCGTCTCGAACACCCACGTCCCCGATCCTCAACCCCTCGAGCAACCCCATCCCGTCCCTCCACGCCCCGTCTCGCCTCCCCACACACAGACGACGATCCCCCGGCGTCATCACGTCGTGCGAAACGCCGAGACGCCCAATTCGACCAATCCTTTGATAAAGTCTCCACCATGCTTCAGAGTCTCATCATGGAAGCGAAAATGGCTGTCAACGAACCCACACCCATTCTCAACCTCTCTGATGAGGAGCTTGTTGAAACACCTTCTTGGACTCTACCCACTGGCGCCTCTCTTTCTCGAACCACTGTTGCGCCACCCCCCGACGCGTTAGAGGACGGATTCAACCTGTGACGGTGGATGTTGGAGAGTTTGGGGTGGAGAAGTTGGGGTTTTCACCTGATTCCCTTATTGCGTTGGGAGGGAGGATGATGAGGATGTGTTTCATGTTGCTGAGAGTGGGAATGAGGAGGAGCGTGGGAGAGGGCGAGGTTTGGACCGACTTTGGAGAATGTGTCGTCGGATGAGGCGACAGAGTCTTTGGAGGAGGAGGAGGAGGAGGAGGTGGAGGAGAGTGTGGAGAGTATTGTGAAGGGTGTGGAACGGATGGGGGAGGGAGGAGGAGGTGGTGCGAAGCCTTGGGAGGAGAAGGTGGTGGTTGTACCGAATCGTGTGGTGGATTCTTGGGAGTGAATGGATCGTCGGCGGTATGTATTTTTCTTCTCTTTTTTTTGGGGGGGGTCTGTGATCCTTTTATTTGTTCTTCTTCTCTTTTTATGATATGGGTATATGTATTGACGGTGCTTTTTTTTTTTTTTTTAGGCGTCAGCTTTACTGCTTACGCAGGTGTCGCTGTTGTTTATTATGGCGACGTCTGTGTGGACGGTGGCGAAATCGGCGTTTGGGACGGGAGTTGGGGGGACTATGTTTGGGTTTTCGGGGAAAGAAGAAGAGAAGAAGAAGAAGGCGGGCAAGTGACGTGTAACTTTTTTTTTTTTTTCTTTTTTTTTTTTGTGAGGGTTTCTGTATGTGAGGAAGCGAGGGCCGTTTATTGTTGTCGTAGAATGGGTGGTTGGGTGTTCATTATTTTCTCATTTTTTTGTTTCTTTTTTCCTTTTTTTAATGTGTTTTGACCGGTTCAAGTCTTTTTTTTTTATGTTTGTTTTGTGAGGTTGAATCTTTTTTTTTCATTTCGTTTTTGTTTGGTATGGAAACCTATGAATCTTTTTCCTCTATTATTATTATATTCTGTTGTTATTTTTTTTTTCTTTCGGACTGCTGTAAAAGTAAATGAGTTTTCTGTTATGTTTTGTTGTTGTGGGTAATTCATTTCCTATGTTTCTTTATCGTTCCCAAGTTATTTTGGGTGTTGGCGTTTGTTGTTCTTTTTCCTTTTTTTTTTTTGCGTGTCCTGTTGGGACGCTTTTTTTTCATTTCTGTTTTTTGGAAAACGATACCATTTTTTTTTAAAAAAAAATAGTTGGAACGTTGTTTTATACTGTCTTTCTTTGTCTGGATTGTGCATTTGATGCCAACGACAAGAAAATGATAAAACGCCGAGTATAAACAGTCGTGATTACACTTCATCATCCCATGTTTCTCTTTAAAACCCATACACGAACGTTCCAATCACCCATATAGCGATATCCAACACCACAACCCCGACGTACGAGATTGACGATACGACGTCAAGTTCCCGGTATGTAAGCCTAATGCGATCAATGATAACACACCACCGAGGATATCGAAAAGGAGGAAAAGTCGTGATATTCCGTGACATGTTTTGGTTTCTATCAAAAAATCAACAGGGGGTTGTAACCAAACAAAAAAAATAAAAAAAATAAAAAAAAAATAAAAAAAAAGGAACACGGTTTTCCGTGACTTACTGTATATCTCAATGAATTGGGGTACGAATCCCCGACGATCAAAAACGCAGCAACGGATACCACCACTGTTGAAAAACGCTGTACGGTTTCATTCAAAGACGCATCCATGGTCTTTTTTCGTTAGACATGTGAACATGGATGCTGTGTACCTTTAATAAATAGACGAGGGATACTTCCATTCCACCGAGGATGAGGAGACATGGGAAGAGGGCGAGGAGGAATTTTGGCCAAAAGTTTGGAGGAAGAGGGGGTGGGGAGACGGGGAGGGTGGGACTTTTGGTGGATGGTGTGGTGGAAATTGGGTCTGAATTGTTTAATGTTGATGTGGACGTTGACGATAACCATAATCCTTTGTCTGCATTCTTCGTAACCCATCTTCCTGATCCTTCAAAACCACCTCCTCCTGATGATTCAAAACCCTATCCCTCTCAATCCTCTCCTCTCCCCTCTCCTCCGTCTCCTTCACAACCCTTTCCCCGGATCCTTCACAATCCCATCCCTCTCAATCCGCTCCTCTCCCTCTCCTCCGTCTCCTTCACAACACTCTCCCCCGTCTCCTTCACAACCCATCCTTCTCACTCTCCCCTCCTTCACCCTTCCATCCCCCAACCCCCTCCACCACCAAATCTGCACAAGACACACCCCCCAAAAAACCCAAACACATTCGGCTGCACACAAGCGCAACCGCAAGTCCCGATCGTATGGCACCCGCTGCAAATATCGGCGTCCATAACGTCCACAGCAGCATCATGAGTGGTGATAGAGTGCCGGTGCTGCGGGTACGGTGGTTCTGAATGGCTGGAATGGATCAGATGTGACCATATAGTGAATTACTTGTGGGAGGAGTTGGAAGGACCAGAAGAGGAGACCGAGGTTGGAGAAGACTTGTTCGAGGATGTACCTTGTTGAGGGGGATGGGGAGGACATGGTGGAGGGAGGAAAGAGAAGGGGTTGGTTTGCATGGGGTGAAAATAAATATTGTATATTGAATGACAAATTCAGGAGGTCCATTTAAGTTGTTTTACGATGACTTGCGATGAAATGGAACTTTTAGAAACGCTTCGGGTGTTTATGGGTGAAATGAGGTGATGGGTGAAATGAGGTGATGGGTTCACGGCGTTTCCTCCCAAAGATGTCATTCGAGATTGTAAAGGGATGTGGTCATGATCGGAATTTTTTTTTTGTTTTTTGGGCCTGCACTGTGGGATGGCTGGTTAATTAATACAAACTAAAGTCCTGTTGGTTGTTTGTAAAAAACGTTATGATTTTACAGCTGTTCAACAATTATTATTAATGTCCCTCCTTAAGGGAAGAGAGTTTCGGGTATATTCTAATGTAACATCCAGCAACACACGTAAAAACCTTGTAACCCAGAACCCAAAGCAAGGCCTCAGTAAAAGAATTCCGGTAAACTGCTATCCAACCCAGACCCAAACAAAATCTTTCTCCGCGTCAACACTCTATCTCCTCCATACCCAAACCAACTCCTCATATCCCTCCCCCTCCTCCAAACCTCACTCGCCCAATAAATCTCCCACCTCGTCACATTATAAAAATTCCCCACATCCGTCCCATTACCCCCCATCGCCTCCCCATCCCACACCCAAGTGTGAGTTCTCACAATCTCAGGCCACCTCAACACCCCATCCCGATCCACATCCAACGTTCTAAACACCTCAAACCTCTCCACACGGGTCATGAGATTCAAACCCAATATATCGAAAAGAGAATCCGCCGTGTCTGGTGTGAGGTAGCAGAATTCAGCCTTGATTTTGTCCTCTTGGAGAGGGAGAGCCGGGTCTGAGGGATGACAGTCTGGGGAGAGAGCGTGGAAGTAGCGGTTGAGAAGGGTTGGCCAGAGGGATGGGGTGATACGGATTCCTGAGAGGATGAGGAAGTAGTATTGGAGGAGGATGAGGATGAGGAGGAGGGTGTTGAGGGTTATTGCGGCGAGGTTACCGCGCAGGCGAAGAAGAGGACGTGGAGCATTGTGGGGTTGGGTGGTTTGAAGGTGGATGATGGTTGGTGTATGTGATGTGGTGATGGAGGTCAGGTATTGTTGATGTGAGTTGCGTGAGATGATGGCTGTTGACGAGGATGCACAGCCTGCGCAGATGGATGATGGTCAATGGATGATGACGTCCGCACCCAAAACACCACTCTTTGACAAGACTCTTTGTTGTTTGTCTTGAAAGCAATAAGAATTGTCACTGACTAAACCTGAAACAACTGACAAACCCTCATCCAGTTGATGGACCTCTCCTCCGTCATCAGCAATCGTCTCATTTTTCTTCTTCAGCCCCCCCTCTTCCGTCCTTCATCCCTTCAATCCTCAAAAAAACGTTCCACACCTAATGACGCCTCTCAACCTCTTCCTCTCCTGTCTCGCCTTCCTCCTCTCTCTCACTGTTCTCTGGATACACCTCCCAACTCGAAACATTGCCCTCCTCCTTCTCTGCGCTGTATGCAATTTAACCCAGTTGATCATGATCCTGGGGGGGTCCGTGTTTCCGTTCTTCTTGGATGGGAGGGAGATTGGTGGGAAGGGGGTCGGCGTGAGGGTGCTTTGTGAGGCGCAGGTGAGTGGGGGTGATTTGATGGGATATGGGGAAACCTTTTGATGGGATGGAAATGGTGGATGAAGACGCGATTTGTAGGTTGGAGTTGGAAGAGGAAAAATATGATGGAGTAGTTGATAAGAAGATGTTTAGTCGAATGGTGTTCTTTGGTTTGTTCTTTGAGTATGCAGGCGTTACTGGTATGGCATTGGAAGCCAAAGGATGGAGGATTTCTATTTGACGTGTTGAACTCCTGCAGACTTCTCCACCTCACTTCCACGCGTTTTATCCCCTCCCAAACCCATCACATCCTCCCATCCCTATGAACAACACTAACCCGCTTCCAGGCCTTCCTCCTCAACGTCTCGGTATCTCCATATGTAAGCCCCTCAACAGCCACCTCACCACTCACCTCCCGCCCTTTTAGATGGCAGCTGTCTCTCCCTAGCGATTGAGCTCTCCTTCCGCACAAGATCAACAACCCTCATCCATTCCGACGCTGAACGTCATGTGTGGAAACAGAAACGGAATTGGGTGTACCTTGCGTTGGCTGTTGGGTTACCGGTGCTTTTGGGGTTGTGGGCGGTGGCGTTTAGAACTTCGAGGTAGGGTGTGTTGAGGAGATATGACGTTGGTTTGTAGATTTTTTTGGTGGTAGTGAGGGTTGGCGTGTTGTTATTGTTTTGAGTCGGTCATTGCGCTTGTGTTGTTATTGTTTTGTGTCGGTCCACTGCGCGTGTGTTGTTATTTTTTTTTCCTCAGTCACTGTACGTGTGTTATCGGTCACTGCGGCGTGTGTTTTTATTTTTTTTCCTCGGTCACTGCACGTGTGTTATCGGTCACTGCGCGTGTGTTTTTATTCTTTTGCGTCGCCGGAGGTGAAAATCTGCTAATCACAGGCAAACACATGCCATGTTCTTCATGTAGCATCTATATTCACGATTCCTAACGTTACCCTTTCAGCCACGCTTTCTACATTCAATCCGCCTACTGCGACAACGAGACCTCCAAATCGTCTTCTTCATCGTCTTTGTCCTAAGTCTCGGACTTTACACCATTGGGGGTTCCATCTTTACAGGTTTTGTGATTTCCTGCAACTTGACACCAAAAAAACTCTAATGTGTTTTTTAGTTATGGCTGTCGTCACTTATGCGCGTCGTCGAAACGCTATCGTGAAAGCGTTGGGTGAGTATTCATCGTCGTTGCCACAGGCTAGACTTGTGAGAGATGCGGCCGTGAATTCGAGTCATGTGTTGTGCAGATGTTGAAAAGAATGGCGATTTGGAGCGTGTATGTATTCTCTTTCTGGTTTTTTAATATAACGCGGCGTCTGGGACATGAGGGGGAAGGTTTTCTACGAGTAGACTGATACGATTCTCCTCTCGTTTGATTTTTTCGTTATGAAAAGTCTCCGCGTATTTTTTGTTTCATGTCAAACCTCTAACCTCTTTATAATTCAGCGGCTACCACCTCCTCGCCCTCGCCTTTCTCTTCCAAACCGCCTCCGCATCCGTCCAGAAACTCCTCCGCTCAAGAGACCCCACCTCCCCGCCCTCTGATGAATCCGATTCTCGCGCTCCAACGGTGCAGTTTGGGACCGCAGGCGTCGCCGTTCTACTCTTCTTCTGTTTCGGGATGGTGAGGTCTAAAACAGGCATGTGTGTTTGATATTTATGAGTGTGATTTAGGGAAGCACGGCGATGACTAGAATGAAGGTGCTGTTCCATGTTTACCCAAAAAACAGGAAGAGGGTGACCATCGAAGTGGAAGGCCGACGCAACTCTCTGTGAATGTGTTTCGGGTGAGTTGTGTTGATTTTTAAGGTTGTGTTGATTTTAAATGGCGTAACGTGTTTTTTTGGTAGCAAGGAACCGTCACCACCCTTTCTCGACATACCACCAACTGCGCTTCACCCACTGACGTTCATCCGCCTGAAGTCATCTTGCGTCGTCCTTCTAATGCGACAACGATACGGTATGGATGGATGAGGATGAAACGGAGACGGTGTTTGAGGTTGCGAGGAGGGGGAAGTGGGAGGGGAGGGAGGATTGCGCGTGTGGAGCGGGTGGGTAGGAAAGTGAAGATGAAGTTTATACCAAAGGTAGATAGATGGTTCTATGACCTTGATATACGCTCCTTTTTAATTTTTTATTGTTATCTTCTTTGATACTTCCTTGTGTTTCCTTATTTCTTTATATATATATATATATATAAATTTTTACCGTCAAAGTTTGCATATTTCTTTGTATATCTACTTTGTTATTTTCCTTATGTTTTTTTATTTCTTTTTATATATTACTTTATATTTAAATTACTTTATATTGAGAGTTTTCTTTGTTTTGCTTTAATTGTTTGAGAGAAATCATCACTTACAACCTTCTCGATTAGCCCAAAATCCTTCAAGTCCCACCCACCACCGACATTTCATCACTATCCAATGACCCCCATTCCCCTCTCACCCCCTCCTACCTTTCACCTCCATCCACACTTTTTGCATCATCATTCACATCAGAAGATCCTCCGCTCACCCCCAACGCTCCTCCCTCATCATACACCCCCCAAACCTCCACCTACACTTTCCCAACGCCATCACACCCCGTTCGTCCCGACACATGGTGGGATCGCGCCACGGACGGCGTGACGATCCGTACTTCCCATGATACAGAGGGTGTGCCATCACTCCCACGAACAGCTTGGTGTCCACGATGGACGTATTTGATGCAGGTGATCCATTCCCCCCATTCCCGTGCAATTAAACTCCCATCCCCCTCTATCCCGCCCCACCATCCCGCCCCGACTGATTATTTTTGTTAGGTTGTAGAGGATTCGTCAAAAGTCGATATCAAGACTTTGACGTCGAGTTTGAGTAGTTCACCGAGTTTGAGGTTGTCGTTGCCTGGCGCTAGGATTTCCGCGGTGTTTGAGGAGAGGGAGGAGGAGGGAAAGGAGACGAGGAGATGGTCGGATCCTCTTGGAGAGGTTGAGAATTTCAAGAACGTACGTATTATCTTTGTTTCTTTTGTTGTTGTTTTTTTATACCTTACCCGTCGCATGGATTTACGACGGCAAATTAGTCTTTTTTCAGCAACGCGCGTGGAATTGAGGTGATTTTACGCTAACGTTGTGTGTAATTAAAAATAGGCTCAACCAAACTTGGTTATTTCATCCCCGGTATTCACCCATCCCCGTCGTCCACCCCCTCGCCCACCCCTCCCCGTCCCTGTCCACATTTTTCATAGAACCGTTAAACGATCGATCGACACCACCTCCCTCGACCGTCCCCCTCCCATCAACACCAACATCCACAACGACACCAATATAAAATTAAAACCATCCCCACCATCCACATCAACACCTTGTCTCACCGCCTCCTCAACAACATCCTCCATCCCCATCTCCCCGCCAGACTGGTCAGCCAAGGTCGAAGCCTCATCTCCCACCACCACTTCCCCAACGTTACATCACGACGCGGCATCCACCATGTCCCCTGTGACGGCTTACATCCCTGGTGCTTCGCTTTATCGACATCATGAGAGTTTGGACGTTGAGGTTGGGGATTGGGATGTTGGTGGGAGATGTGAGAGACGCGTGAGAGCTTGTGATGCGGGGGGATGGTATGCGCCGCCTGTGACCTGGAAAAGGGGTGATAAGAGACCTTATTGGGCGGAGGCTTGGTATACGGAGAAACGAATGATGTGAACGGTTCTATATCATTTTGATATATTTGAGGTCTTTTTTCAGTTTACTTTCTTTAGTTCTTTTCAGTGACCTCCTTTTTTTTTTTTTTGTTTTTTTCGCGTAACCCCTTTTCTCGGTTACAGTTTGTTTTTTCTGAAAGATGTTTGTGCAAGTGTTTATGTTTTTATTTTGTGTAGAGATATACACCTTTTGTGCCTTTTCTTAGAGATTTCCTTATTTTCGTAACATACCTTTTTATGCACATTTTGCAAAAGTAGTTGGATGGATGGACGGACACCCTATGATAATTTTAGACTACTATTTTACATCGCCTCTTGCATTATTGCAGATTCCCCTGTATAGAAATAAATCAATAACATTTGTAGTTTATTGATTATTCAATGCTACTAATATAAAAATAAATATTTGAAATGCTTATTTCAGCAGCAGAAGCAGAGTTGCTGTGTTAAAAAACTATTTATTACCTAATATAGTAAAATAAAGAACCTCTCAAGTATATAATAGAGCATTTATCCACTTTTGACTTTACTATTCTTTGATTGGACAATCGGAAAACTGACGTCATGTTACACAACGATTGGAGGCTTTTTTTTATATTTTTATTTATTTCGGATATTTGGGGATAATCCGAGAGTATTAATATTTATATAATTAGAATTCCCTCCATGGTGATAATGCTGAGTTAAGTGTGGCGGATAAACACCTTGAGACGAGGCAAGGGAAAGAAGGAGGATTATTAGATAAAGAATATGGTAAACCCATATGGGTTCATCCGTGGTGAGGTTGATGGGATTCATGGCTAACGTATATACGCTTGTGTGTGTGATAAGTATGAGGGGGATGGATTTTATTATTCTCAGATACTTTTAGGTAGTAGTAGTAGTAGTATCATTCAGTCAGCAGTTTTGCATCTATGTATCGCTTTCAAACGCTAAACAAGTTGTATTTATTTCCATTCCTTTACGATTATTAGAGCATGACGGACGTTATTGAGGGTAAACGGCCGGGTTATTATCCTCCCATTTCCACAATTATTTATTTATTTAAAATATGACGATCCTCAGCCTTGAGCTGCTAATTGAGCAGTCAGGAGTGTTTGGGTTTCCCCGCAGATCGAAACAAAAGAAAAAAAATTATTATTATAATTTATTTATTATTATTATTATTAATTAATATTAATTAATATTTTCCTTTGGTTTTTGGGTGGTGGTGAATGTGGTACACAAGAAGGGGACAAGATAAAAACCTAATAATTAATTATTATTTTATAAATTATTATTTTTTGGTTTAAAAAAGGGCTTGCTGCGTTTGACCGTTCCTCATCCTCAACGACAGTACTCTTGAGATCATCATCATCATCATCTTCATCATCCACCGTCTTTCTCCTTCATCCCATCAAGTATATCTCTCCTTGAGCTTCATCTCATCCATCACCACCACCACCACCATCAACAGCTCTTTCTTACCGTCCATTCTGTACAGCTAGAGACCCATCACTAGCTCCATCCCTACCACGTCATCTAACACCCAACAACATCCAACCATGTCCGCCGTCACAAAACACAAGGACGTTCCCGTCGACGCAGACTACTCCAAAGAAACCCAAAACATTGACATGGAGGACGGCAACTCGAAACTCTCGTTTGTCTGGGTCTGTTACGTAAACTCTCCAACGTCAAGGACATTGCTTCTGTCAGAATGTCCCTCCCCGCGAATCTGATGGAGCCATGTCCAACCTCGAGTTCTGGATTACAATGATAGACCGGATCTCTTTGCAACGTGAGTATCGAGTTTCCCTAGAGTGGATCAGAAGTATATAGTTGAGATTTGGGATCCCGAAGCGGATCATTCGTCTTATTATAGACGTTATTCTACAACTTATTTCATAGTCACCATTAATTAACAAAACTATTCTATTATAGAATCGGCGACCCAGAAGACCCTGTGGAACGCATGCTGAGAGTAGTCCGGTGGTTCTGCTCCAAAGACACCAAATGGAAGGACAACAAGCTCCGCAAGCCCTACAACCCATCATTGGCGAAGTTTTAAATGCCACTGGCTCGTCGACCGCACTCCCGTCCCCACCTTCCTCGACTCCTCCTCCGAAACCCCCTCCAGATCATCCACCACAAACCCACCTCCCCAGCATCCGTCTCTGCCCTCCGCAACGCCTCCACAGACGCAGACGCAGTCTCCATCAAATCTGAACGTACCCTCGTCGACTCCACCCGCCCCGCCTCCTCCACCGGCGCCATCCGCGTCGCCTGTCTCACAGAACAAGTCCTCCACCATCCCCCCGTATCCGCCTTCTACTACCGCTGCGAGGAAAAGGGCGTCGTCGCTCGGGGCGTCGATCACGTCACTGCAAAATTCACCGGCACTTCCATCAAAGTTGGTGCTGGCGATCACAACGCTGGCGTCTACGTTCTCCTGGAACAACGCGACGAAGAATACAACATGACGTATCCTTGGGCATCCATCAACGGCTGGCTATCAGGTCGTCCCTACATCACCGTCTCAGAAACAACCGTCATCACATGCCCCAAAACCAAACTCAAATGCGTCCTCCTCTACAAGGATGAACCTTACTTCACCGCCCCAAAATTCGCCGTGGAGGGGAAAATCTTCCGCTACGATCCTGAAGCCGACGCTTTGAAAACCGACAAGGAACGTCGGGAATCCGAAAAGCTCAACAAGATCCCTGACGCGGCTGTGGTGGCCACATCTGGGGAGCTTGGAACGGGAAAATTCATGCTAAAATGACCTCTGCGCCATCCACACGTCCAACCCTTCTCATTGATATCGCTGAATCCGTGGCCGCTGAGAAACTCGTCCGTCCTATTGATGAGCAGGAGGAGAATGAGTCGAGAAGGTTGTGGGAGCCTGTCACACAGGCTATCATTGATAAAGATTATAATGCGGCGACGAGGATCAAGAGGCAGATTGAGGATGCGCAGAGAAAGTTGGCGGGGGAGAGGGAGAAGGGGTTGGTACCGGAACATCAGGTTCGCTATTTTGACTTTAAGACGCCGTTGGGGGCTGCTGGGTCGGCGGGAGATGCGTTGAGAGGGGAAAACCGTACTTGAAGGAGGGAGTGACGTGTGTTTGAATTGGATAAACGTGTCCCCCCTCTATTCTCCTTTTTTGATGCTCCTTTTTTTTTGGATGTATGGGAGTCTCGTGTTTATTTTTTGGGTATATAGTTCATTATATCTTTTGTTTTGGTGGTGATGGAATTCATCTCTCTCTTTTTATCTCAAACCTTGAAGCACCTTTAATTAATCGTGTCGCCATATCTCTGATGTTAAAATATAAAAGCTTTAATTGCAAGTCTCCCTTTTACATTCTTCTTGTTATTCCAAGAACGCAAGGTTATTAACTCTCAATTATATCTTTATATTTTTGACGTAGTTGTTCAAACATTCATCAATGTATGTGCCGTCTTACTAAAACTACAATGAGTTTAGTTGATTAGTATCCAGCTCCGTCATGAGCAGTATTTAAGTAAGGCGAGTAGACATATCCCCCGAAAACCAAGTATATATTGACCCCCTAGCCTGAAAGTCCTTGCATTTAGTGGCACCGCTTTACACCTAACGTACCCGGACCCTATCCTGCGCTTTTAAACTTAAGAAAACCATAATAAAAGAGGTCCACGTCTTCTTCGCAACACAACGAACGCCTGTCTTCTATACGTAGCTTACAGTGAAAACAGCAACGACAATAACGTTCAACAGCGTTTAACAATAATATCCTCTTTTCCCTCAACCACCAAGTCTCTACAAAACCTCCCTAACCCGGTCGTCTTAACCTCGCCCAGCAACCAATTCGATGTGAGAGGAGGACGCTCAGAGTTGGGAAGAGTGGGGAGAGAGTCGAAAGTAAAGGGATGGTTACGGAGAATGATGTTGGGATTGTGGCGACAAGGAAAGGAGGGGATGAGAGCGCTTAATAATCATTTTTTCCTCGCTTCCATACATACACATACCGTCATTTCGTTTGCCGAAGCACCAAATTTAAGAGCGTATGTCGAAGCACCAGGCTGTTTTATTAGCTGCAAGATTTTATTAATTAAACCTAGAAATAAATTTTTTTTTGATCCATGTAATACCTAAGTGACAAATTCTTGCGAAAATTGATGTTAGGACCTATCCATCCTGTCCTCAACGAACCGATTCCATATGAAGGCCGAATCCTC
Source organism: Chytridium lagenaria (assembly GCA_025449115.1). Classification (NCBI taxonomy): domain Eukaryota; kingdom Fungi; phylum Chytridiomycota; class Chytridiomycetes; order Chytridiales; family Chytridiaceae; genus Chytridium; species Chytridium lagenaria. Next base: position 15,456 of record JAHLKC010000178.1, read on the forward strand.
ATCGTTGGCCTTCACAAGCACACCAACGGACGATTGTGCAAATCCGCGAATGCTTTCTTAGCACTTCCCCCTGATATTCGTAACGCTCCGACCCCACCAATGGTACCACCAACCCACCCAACGCTGCCACCGCATCACATTCTGGAAAAGAACTTTCTTCCTCTAAAGGCATGTCTTCAGGTGAGACGTGACTAAGGTGAGACGGAAGAGGAATGTTTTCTTGATCGTGATCTTGACGAATGGTGTTTCGTGTAGATGTGGCGAGAAAAGAGGGGTCCCGGTGGGCGAGGGCAAATGCGAGGTATGCCACACTGCAGTACTCCTGCAGTTGAATCTTGTTTTCAACTTGATCTACCAAATAAATGATGTTTAGCGCATGGTATTTCCGATCTAATTATTTTAACCTACCTAAAATAAACTGTACATGCCCTTGTTCATGACCAAAACGCCGTCTACCCTTATGCAAAGTCATACTATTTCCTTTTCCGTCTCTGATGGCATCCTCCTTCTTCTGCCACCGTATTAGGGAGGAATGGTGAACATCATTTTTCCCTTGCGAATTCCCTGATGGACTGTCCCCCGAAAGCTTGCGCAGCAGCCAGCCTATCCATAATGAGTGCTTTTTTCTTGTTGGATAGTCGTCGTCGGGTCTTTTTGATGGCTCCGTGAACGGAAGCTTCATCATCACTGCTTACCATCATGCAGTTTCGGACAAAAAACTTAAACTTGAAAGTTCTCCCCAACCGTTTAACCCACAGCCACCATACTTTGGGAATGCGCTTTTCTTCATGGATGAAAGCTATTTCCCTTTTTTATTAATTTATTTATTAATAAAAAAAAAAACAAGTTTCGTATGTCGAAGCACCAGCAGATTTAATTAGCTGCATGATTTGGTGCTTCGGCAAACGAAATGACGGTATGTGTGTTTGTGTATAGTTTCCTTCTGTCCAATTTATTTGGCGGATCTTCATTTGTGGGCTGAGGCAGGGAGCTGTACCATAAGGTCCATGACCAGTTGATGGCGGTGCCACATATCGCACTCTCAATGAGTCAAGTTCAACCTTTTGAAAAGTTGGAGATATCGCAACTAGGGGTGCCACCCGTATCCGAGATCTCGGATAAAAACACGTTGTTTTATCCGGCCGGGTACGGATACGGATGCCAAATTCTTACCAACACGGGTTTCGGATAGAAACCCGTGTTTATTTTCTATTAATTAATTTTGTATTTATTTATTAATTTATTAATAAAAAATTGATGGAATAGTTATAAATATTGCAGACTTTCATTAATTTTACTTTTTTGCAGAGGGATTACGGTTTATAATTGTTAGCAATAAGGTATATGGATGTTAATTCTAATTCATCGATGAGAAAATGGGAAGAAGTGGGTTAGAGTCGGACTTTAATTAGAGGAGTAATAGTCACCCGAAAAACACGGATAAACACGTGTGCCCAAGAAAATTTTCGGGTCCGGATGCCGGATAAGACGGAATCCCGTATCCGAGATCACGGGTGGCACCCCTAATCGCAACAAGCACCTGCAGAGTTCGACATGGTGCACACCTTTCAGTTCTGCGCTTCTATTCGCCGACGCTTAATTTCGAGTTCCGCAGTCAAGGGCAGGCCGTCGTACTCGACGTACTTTCTTTCCTAATTTGAAGTTATTGATACTAAGGTGGATTCTTATTAAATCTTGCGACGATAAAGAGCGAGTCGCAACTCCCTGAAGCATTCACACAAACAACAACCTTTCACTCACAACATGTCGTCCATCCCAACGTCCACCATCTCAACCATCTCCTCCGTTACTCCCCCGCCACTCCCTAAAACCTTAACATTCGCATTTGATCCCTTTCCGAAGCCAAACCCCACCATCAGGTTTACCTTTCGTGGTCAGAACCCCAACCCCAACCTTCACTTTTACACGGTCTCCTTCTTCAGACTCCTCACCATCACCCGACGTATCCGGTGAAGCCATCTTTGGCATCGTTTTCGCCGCCATAATCTTCATCACCGTCATCGCATGCTCGATGGGAAAGAAGGACAGAATCAAGGAAGAGATTCAGAGACGAAGGGAGATTAGATCTACGCAGGTGTTGGAATTGGAGGAGGTTTTGGTGAGTCGCCCCCCCCCCCCTTTTTGTATCTGTTTTTCCAATTTAGAAAGTTTACGTTTGTTTCTAATCGCTTCTCTTTTTAGCCTGTCTATACTCCACCCTCTGCACCCTCTGGACCCGTTTATCAAGCCTCCACTCGCGCTTCTTCGCCTCCACCTCGTGTTGAGACCATGACGGTTAGGCAGTTGGAAAGAATTGATGGGACGGCGATTGAGGCGATAAGCAAATCACCCGCGAACCCCTCATATGTTTGACCCATGGATATCACAGCACTTTTTTTTTTCATTCCCCATCAAGTTCGAAAATATGTTGATACCTTTGTTTGGCCTCATTGGTTTTTGTACTCTAATTGCATACGTTCTGTTCCATTTCTTTGTATCATCCCCCCCCCTAATTGAAACTTACAACATTATCATGTCCCCTAATCGTAAATATAATGAACGGCATAGTCACCCCTGCGCGCTGCTTTTCTTTTTATTTGAATGATCCTTTTTCGTATATAAAGTATACCCTAATTTTTAAGTATATCGTCTTAGCATCAGACATTTTGGCGTAACCCCCAAGCCACTTTCCACTTTACCAGATTAACGTTACGTTGACAGGTTCGACAAATTAAATAACTACTGTGGCGCATTCTTATCTGATCCACTGGTGACAGGGTTCAAAATCATTCCCAATGTTAGCTGAACTTCATTAATATAAATAGGTAGCGAAAAGCAGTTCTTCAATACGAAAAAAAGAAATTCAAAGATGCACCTTCCTTCCACCCCCAACTCCACACCCCTTTTCGTTAACCTCTCCAAAAGATCCTCATCGTCTCTCAAATACTACGACACCACAACCATGATCGCCGTTATCGCCATCACCCTCTTCAGTCTCTTCCTTTTTTGCTACGGTCACTATTATTGCGTTCGGTGGATGAGGAGATGGCAGAACGCTAAAAGGGAGACCCCAAGTGTGGGGATGGTGGAGGTAATGCTTTGTTTTTTTGCTACTTTCAATAACTACGAAATGATATTGATGTTGTTCTGGTAGGCTGATAATTCAACGCCACATATCGCGCCTCCTGTATACACCGCCTACGGATATGTTGTGGAGTCGTCCAAAGAACCACCCAAAAATCTACCTTCCAAGTAGTCTGCGGCCTCTTTTCGAAGACCCGGAGATTAAAGTCTTAAGAGCATCGATGAAAGCATTACATTGATTTTGATTTTCTTGACGAATGTATTTTTGAACCTGGAACTCTCATGGTTTATTTTAAAATGTATATAAATGACTCTCATGTTTTATTTGATCATGTAAATAATTGAATGACACACGTTATTGCTATGAAAACCCCTTTTTTAAATTTAATGACTTTGGGTCAATTCAGGTGCGTCACTGCTGTTGTCCGTTGCTGCAGCTTGTTAAAGTACATTAAAATAAACTAATAATGAATCATACACGGCGAGAGAGTGCTCTCGGGTCAGGCAGATTCTACATACCTAATAAAATGTAAAATTAAAGTCAGTTAGGGGCCGACCAAGGCAAATGGAAGAGTCCAAACAAGTACAAACAAATAATAAAGAATTGTCTTAAACAAATGAACGTCAACAAAGCTGCGTTGATGTCCAGATTCGCTACATCAACTCGAGCTTTTAAATGTTTCTCGCCGCAACCAGATTTACTCGTCGCACATGAATGCGCGCTATATGGGTCCATCGAGGTGCTATCAACCCATCTGTCATGTTGAGATTCACTCTCGGAGAGCCTTGGGCGTCACAAGCCTAAAACCAAACTGACGGTACTCAGCTGGTGATCCACACTGGCGAGTTCGTAGCGGTATGATTGTTTATAGCAGGATACGCATCATACCTAACGCTGGATTATCGTCTCCTCGAAAAGACAATTACTGGTCATCTGTACATCTCTCCACCGTATGAGGCTACGAGACCTCCTGGCCCTCTGCTGTAATAATATCTGACACATACATAGGTCTCCTCGGAGACCGTCATCCTTCATTGAGTATTCCACTGTCGCTGCTCTCCCCCTCGACAAGCGCTGTGCATTCTCTGTAAGGTACTGTATCTGAATTCAGTAGACTTTAATACCTCTCATTGTTATCGTCGGTCATTCAGTAGACTGTGAACAGGAACTGGAGAAAAAATGTATGTGATCAACACTCTTCAATGACTCGTTGATGAGCCCCTAAAGCAATTGAGCATAGCTCCAAGGCTCATTTTCGTAGATGGTGGCCTAATTCTATGACAAAATATTGTCAGGGGCGATAGCAATGTGGTGACAAGACTGGTGAGGAGATGAGAGAAGCTAGGGAGGTGATGCGGTCATCATCGTTGCTGTTGATGAATGGGGCAATATGGATGAGACAGGATGAAAGGTTGGAGAATAAAGAACTCTGATGCGGGACTAAATCGCCCCCCCCGCAAACTGTGTCAAAATTCCCTATGGTCAGGTATCGGATTGCACTCATTCCTTGCTGCCAAAGTCCAACATCAAAAGTACACTCCCGCAACGTCTCAAACGTGCAATGCCCGCTCGTGCTATAAGGAAAGGTTCTTGAAGTTTCGTGCGAAAATCGGTACAGAGCAGATCACAGCATAGGGGCAGTAACGGGCTTCCTAGATGGACCTCTGGAGCGGCGTGACAGTGGACGGCGTGGTCACCAAAGAACGGCCGAAATGTGTGGGCAGAAGCCAAGGTCTTGCGGCTCTCAATGTTGAAGGGACAGGACAAATTTGTCCGGAAAAGGCAAGGTCATTTGTTTATCTGTACCACTTTAGTCACCTAGTGCAAAAACCGAGGGGAACAACACGTGCAGTTTAGTGCTGAGCTGCCCTGACAAGAAAAGTTCTTTGTTTCCGTAACCTTAAAACTCAACATCCATGGACTTGTTTTTTTTTTTGTTTTTTTTTTGTCTACATATGTTTTTTTGTTTTTTTTTTTGTTTTTCTTTCACTTTTAATAAATATCTGTAAACCTTATTTGATAAATATCAATTGCTTGACTACCCTTACAACTTCCCTTTTTGATCGCATGATTTGTTCATCGTTGACGCGCGGGTAACAAAGGCCTTTAGTATATAAAGGCCTACCCACCTTCTCGTTTTTGTCTCCCCACCGACTCACTCTTATCTTGCTCGGCACCCACCCTCCCTAGTACAAACAAGCGCATAGACAATCAAACCTCATACACCATGCTTTTTTCCTTGAAAAAGTCATTTGCTCTCTTATCGCTGCTCTCATCTGCAGTCGTTCATGCTGCTCCCATTCTTGAACGACGCCAAGCTCCTGGCGATCTCGAGCAACTTGCGAAGACATTCGCACCACTCATGCGCTTCCAGTGAGTTCTCTATTCATACCATCAAGCGGAAGCTAACATAAACCAACAGCCCTCAGGAACAATACTTCTCTACTTCGGTCGAGTACTTCCTTTCAAGAGCGTACCTCAAGGTAGGGTTCTCACCATACTCATTCATCTTAAATTCATCCATTGCTTACAATTTTGTAAAGGACGATGCCGGCAATCGCATCCCCGATCAGCCAGCTCTTACTCTCTCAAACCTGGACTTTCTTCAACGCACTCGCAACACAGATGACAGCGGCACCTGGATCTCTGTCGATGGAAACCTCGATGCAGACCCAAACCTTGCCCCTGAGATGAGATTTTTGGAAGGAAGCCGCAATATGAATGGTGTACCAATGTACGCAGTTGTGGTGCCAAAGGCGAACGGTGTTGTGGACATCTTCTAGTGAGTAACAATATCCTCTTCTTTCTTTAAAAAGTTGTTGACTAGAGATAGTTTACTAATATATCATTATCTCCTTCCCATTTTCCCCGCAGCTGGCATTACTCTCCTTTTAAGTAAGTTCCCACCGATTCTACCGTCACTCTATTTTTTACTACATATTCTAACCTACATCCCCAGCCTCGGAAAATCTACTCCACTCGGCCGTGTCGGCAACCACGTCGGCGACTGGGAACGTTTCGTCGTCCGCACCATCAACGGCCGGGCAGTCTCCTTTGACTTCCACGCCCATGGCAGCGCCGGCGTCCGAGTTGTCCCGGCCAACGATCGCCGAGTCCAGTTTGTCGGCACTCATCCGGTCGTGTACGTTGCTTTGGGATCCCATGGGAGCTGGCCTCAAACTGGGAGAAACACTTACAAGACTGTGGCCCTTGTCTATGATCTTGTGGATGAGGCAGCGGGATGGAGGTGTGCAGTGGGAGAGTTGGTTTGAACCTAAAGACGATTCCTTGTAAGTACTTTTGTTTGTGATGTTGAATGTTGAAGTCCCGTTGCTCAATGATTGTAAGGGGCAATATTGAAGTAGTGTGGCTTTCAAGGAATACTTTGCGTTGTTTTCGTTACTTACACACATTAATATTTCCTCATTAGACAAAGGATTCAACCCTCAATTCACTGGTGATCTCTCTTGGATTAACTACCGCGGCAAATACGGCAACAAAGGTGTCAACGACTGCTGGTTCTACGATCTCACCGACACCTGCAAAGTACTCCACCTCTATTTATACCTCCTCCTCCTTTCCGCTTACTTATACTATCTATCTTTTTAGCTCGGTGGTGGCCCCAGCTCTCTATACCGCCCTTCTTTACTTGAGGCCCCACCCGGTCAAATTCTCGCAACGCCCGGCGGCGATCGCTCCACAGTCTCATTCTTCCTTGACGCATCCACCCGCGCAAACGCACCAGGAGGGTTTGGGTTCGTCGCTGTTCACATCTACTGTCCCGGAACCGAGATTTTCGGTGATTCCGGCGACGTTGAGAGATGGGGAGTTGTCCCCCTCAAGCCCTCCAACGATCTCGCTTACACAATCGTGAGTACCTTCTCTATGGATCACCTTTTGTTTCTGACAATGTTTTCTCTTTTTAGACGACCGACCGATGCCGCACTGGTCGCAGTCGACGTGTTGATAGATATGAAGTTGCATTCTGTACATCGTCTGACCAGAACTCTTGTTCAAGACGCTCGGGATACCGTACAATCCGTGTGTTCAACAATGGAGCGCAGACGGAGGCATTGGGTGTAAATGTGTCTGATGTCGATCCCTGGAGGTTTTAAGAATGTCTTTATTTTCAAGATATGCTTTTATGTAATAGTATTTACCTCATCAAATAAATAAAAGATATATGTACAATATTAAAATAAATGAAATATTTGTTTTTTTCTTTTTATTTTAATATGTTGTTGCATGAAAATAAAGAATAGATTAATAAACAAATAAATCATGTCGACAAACTTTCCTCATTATATTAATTTTTGGATCCTCAAAACACCATTTCCTGGGGCGTTCTGTCATGTGCACTAAGCCATTTGTACCACATGTAGTACCACTGCCTTTCGCACCGCAACGGGCTGAACCAAGCAAAAGTTTGTCTCTTAACTTTCGATCCCACCCAAGAGGGAATGGACTTATCGATTTTTTTAAAGCTATAAAAAAGACAGCTCAGATTAGCGTAATACAGCTCACAAGAAACGGCCATGCGCTGGGATCGCCTGACTGACTGTATTTTTATCACTTGAAGACGCGCCGTCCGTGTCTGGTACGTTCAGTCAAGCAGATCATATTTTATTATTATTTTAACCTCAATCAAAAAGACCCTCATCATAAATATATAAAAACAAGAAAGACCTCCTCATCCTTATCTCATCCCCGTCTCAGCTCCTCACCTCATAGCCATGATATTCACATTCAAGACATCCGTTGTCCTGTTTTCAGCGATCGCTTCCGCTGTCAACGCTACACCTCTCTCCTCGAGGTCTAGGTATCCCGCTATAGATAGACGTCAAGCACCTGGCGATCTCGAGCAACTCGCTAGGACGTTTGCCCCATTGATCCGGTTCCAGTACGTTCTCTACCCATCCAACCCCTTTCTAATCCATTTTCCAGCCCAAAAGAAACCTACTTTTCAACTTCAATCGACTACTTCCTCTCAAAGAGTAACCTCAAGGTACCAAACCCTTCCCCTCCCCATTTTTACATATCTCTCGTCGTGTTGTCTCACATTACTGCAGGACAACGCAGGAAACCGCATCCCGGATCAACCGGCGCTCAAACCCTCCAACCTTGATTTCCTTCAGACCACTCGCAATCAGGATGATTCGGGCACGTTTATTTCAGTCGATGGTAATCTGGAAGCAGACCCGACTTTGAAGCCGGAGATGAGATTTTTGGAGGGAAGTAGGGAGATGAATGGGGTCCCGATTTACACCGTGGTGGCTCCAAAGGCGAATGGAGTTGTGGATCTTTACTAGTGAGTTCTTTGGTTTACCTCTGTTGGCCTCTTGGACCTTTTTTTAACCGATATTACAATCTATTTAAATAACTTAGCTGGCACTTCTCCCCGTTCAAGTAAGTCTTTTTTTTTCTTTCCGTGTCTCTTTCTTTCATTATGCCCATATCATATTCAATTTAATCATACTAATCATCCAAAACCCCCCCAGCCTCGGGAAATCCACCCCCTCGGCCGCGTCGGCAACCACGTCGGCGACTGGGAACTCGTCATCCTCCGCACCATTAACGGCCGTCTCATCTCCCTCGACTTCTCCGCCCACGGCGATTCCGGCATCCGCGTCATCCCCGCCAACGACAACCGTCTTCAATACAGTGGCACCCACCCCATCGTGTACACTGCTCTCGGGTCCCATGGGATGTGGCCATCGCAGGGCAAGAACACTTACAAGACGGTGGCTCTTGTTTATGACCTTGTGGATGAGACTGGGGATGGCGTGCAGTGGGAGTCGTGGAGGAATGTGAAGACGATTCCTTGTAAGTCATGTTTGCCTTTTCTGGGGTTTGTTAACGAGAGATGTAGACCAAAATTCCAAGTTTAAGGGTGATCTTGCATGGGTCAACTTTCGTGGAAGATTCGGAAACAAGGGTAACGATGATTGCTGGTTCTACAAACTCACCGGTTCATGTCAGGTAAAACTCGTTAAACCTTCTCCTTTCTCTCGTTTCTCTTTTCTTTCCTCTTTTCACCTCCACTGGTGTCGTCTGCTACTCTGTTTCATAAAGCCGGGGGCATTTGTGTTGTCTGCTACTATTTTCATAAAGCCGGGGGCACTTGTGTCGTCTGCTACTTCAAAATGGCCAGGGCAATTCTAAAAGGTTTCCTTTTTCGTTTACTCACATATCCATCTACAATAGCTCGGAGCTGGCCCTGGTACCCTTTACCGCACTTCCACCTTTGACGCCCCACCCGCCCAAATCCTCGGCACCCCCAACAACGACCGCACAACCATCTCCTTCTACCTCGACGCCTCCACTCGCAACAACGTCCCCAATGAATTCCGTTACGTCGCCGTCCACGTCTTCTGTCCCGGAACCAAGATCTTGTGGGATTCAGGAGACGCTGAACGCTGGGGATTCGTTGGGATCAAAGGAGGGAACGATTTGGCATACACTATTGTAAAGTTTCATCCTTTTGGTAAAACTTGCTGATTATTTTTTTTTTTAGAACACCGACCGTTGTAATAGTGGGAGGAGTCGCCATGTTGATCGTTATGAAGTTGCTTTTTGTACGGCTGCGGATGCGAAGAGCTGTACTAGGAGGTCGGGATACAGGTCTGTTCGTGTGTTCAATAATGGTGCTGAGACGGAGGTGTTGGGAGCGAGTGTGTCTGATGTGGATGTTTGGAGGTTTTAGATGATAGATATATGGGGGATGCTGCAATTCATATTTGCATGCATCGGAGGTCAATAAAGATGTTGGAAACTCGTTTCGTAGTTACTTATGAATCAGCATTATTCTCTTACGGTTTATACCCACTGTGATTTTACTGTACTCAATCGATGCAGCAACCAAGTGATGGCATGCTAAATTAATTTCCAGTGAATTTCCAAGTATCTGTATAGTGATAATAAATTATATGGTTTTTTTGGTGAAACCAATGGTATTTTATCGCCAAAGATAAAATTTCCTTTCATGTCAGCTCGGATCCCACTGTATTTTGTTTTAAAAAAGATCGTCAAAGCATCCCAGAGTAGTCGAACTTTACGTTATGTGTGAAACGTCATTATAACTTTTGGCTTGTGTTTCGTCCCAAGCCTTTCTTCCATAAATCAGCAACTAATACTCTACTCAGCCTAAATCGTAAGGCTTCATGCGTTTCAATCGCGTTCGTACTGAAACGGTGAGTCGAGGTGGATATTTATTTTAACGACCTTTGAGATTTGAACATTTGAGATATACTTTTGACTCGTTTCTTTTATTTTTTGTTGATCGTCATAACAAAGTTTATTAGACGTACAGATGCTGACAGAGTGACGACTATGATTGAAAAAGGGAGATCAGAGTCAAGTTTTTTGATAAAGCATATTTTTATTAAAGCACGGCTATCATTTGCTATTGGCATATGTGGTAGAGATACAAAAACATTAAGAAAAATAAGAGATAAAAGAATGAGACGCACGATTTAGAAAAACTCAGGGAGGGGGTGGGTGGGGCATCAACTTTACAACGTTCAGCCATACACAGTGAAAAGCGGGATGACTCTCGTAGGCGGCGCCTGTTGAACAGGCATCAACTCACCCGCCTTTTGCTGAGGCTGGGGTTGCGCGGCTTCCCGTTCAAGTCTCTCCTTGTTCCGAGCCAACCATTCAGGGTCATCCCGGTGGTACCATTCTTCTTTGTACATGGGGGTTTGCTGTTGACCCTTGTAAAGAGGACGACGGAAGAAATCGCGTATGGGGATGTAAAAGTACCAGGTGAGGACTGAGAGGATGACGAGGACGACGGCGAGCGTGCAGTAAATGATGAGGTTTCTCTGTGGGGGGTGGTGAGTGTTTTTTGTTTTGGGGGTGGGGATGGACTTACGGTTGTTGTGGATTCGTCGGGGGCTCGGATGAGGGCGCGGCGGGTGGAGGTTGCGGTTGGGGAAAGGGAGGTGGTGGTTGGGATTAGAGAGGTCGTGGTCGCGGTAGACTGTTGAGGCATTGCTATCGCGGTATTGGCGTTGAAGAGGAGTGCGCCGGCGGCGATGAGGAGAGTGGATGGGGTTATCATGTTTTTTTTGATTGTTTGTGATGATGGTAGATGGTGTTTGTTGCTGTTGAAGGGGAAGTAGTTTTAGGAGCTGCCTTTTATATTGAGAAATCTCTGCCTTTTTAATAGCTTGACACCATTATAGTATTACTTAGCCTTTAAAATTTTAGGCGTTGTTTAATGGAAACCGACCTTTTCGTGAAGGTTCAAAACCTGAACGTGAATATGCGCTTTGGGTGTACTGTGATCCGTACTCTATACCCAGCATGGTACATCGCGACTATAATAGAGCCACCGACAATATGAAAGATTTCACAAACTCTTCAAGGCAAACCTTTACACAAACGACTGCGGATGGTGGAACCAAGCGACCGGATACAATCGTTTTTTCGTAAAGTGGAGGTATAGGCAAAAGAAAAAGTAATAAAAAATCACTGAAAAGTGGAGTTTAGTGATGATCTGACATACATTCAAAACCCTAAACCATCCATTCTCATTCAGTCATTACCTGTGTCTATTGAGCTTTTCTCTTTCTGCTTCAATATCTGATCTGTCGTATCATGAGGGGTTCAAATCCTCTCTCAAGCACACTTCGCACACCACAATGTCAAAGATGCGTAGGTTCGAATGGATACCAATGAGAGAAAGAAGAGGTCAAATATTGGATCACTGACTACTCATGCAAGCATGATTACTCAATGGATGTAGAATTGGACCGATGAGATGATGGAATGGCTCCCCTTCCACGATTCTTCTTTCTTTATATTCTCACTCCATAATTCGTCAACAGCGACCCTCTCGCAACCCTCTCACAACCCTATTGCGTCCATTGTAAATAATTGATGTAACAGATGTAGAAGGTCCTTTAATTTCTCACTGTTTCCATCTAGAGACCGTGCAGATATATTCACAGAAACAAAATCCCAAAGATTGAAAGCCTAGGACCATGAGAGTTCCCAGTAAGCCAGTAAGCCCGACTGGAGCCCTCCAATCACTCATACAATTGTCAATTTGACAAATGGACAAGTTACTGCCCGCAATGTCAGCTGAATTCGAAATGGTGCGTTTTGGAACGGTCTCTGCAGCTCAGCTGGGCAGGAGCGCCTCGTGGACGGTTGCTTTCTTGGCAAGCATCAACGTGTATGTGATAGTTGGTACCTTTCTTTGGTCATTGACAGAGTGTTACAGCATTGTCGTCGTTTGGCTATTTACAGTAAAGAAAAAGGTGGGTCGTGACTGCTTTTGTTTTATGAATTAAAAACATGCTGGTCTGCAGCAGCAGCATCAACTCTAATGAATAGGTAAAATACTATTAATGAATAAATAAATAGCATAGCCAGTGTAGCAGTCAACATTCATCAATGATATCAACAATAATGGTTATTTTATTATTTATTATTGTCTCAATGAGTTGGAGAAGGTAAAATTATAAAGCACTGCCTTTGTTTATTGTTATGATGATGATGAATAAGGTTGTCAGTATCATGATTTACAGTATTATTAGATAATAATAAATTTTAAATACTTGAGGACGAATCGACGATGCACGATTGATAAAGGTTAACAAGGAAACAGAGAATGAAGGAGGGTGTAAATAAATAAATATAAATATGTAATACTTATTTGTGTTTATCTATATCTATGGAAAGAATTCATAATAATAAATTTTTATTATCCAATTTGATTTGATTTGATTTATTAATATATATTTTTATTTATTTTTATTTATTAACTGTTATCACCAAATAGATAGATAATAATATAATTAGGATTTAAGGTTTTTATCACCTCAGTCTTGTACTCTTGTTGCTGGTGTGACACTCCACATTTTCCGCCCGAACCTTAAACAAAATAATTATATTAATATTTAATACACAAAGAGAATGATTTGTGAAACCACCGCCTATGAGATGAGAGAAGAGAAGAGAAGAGAATTAAAAATAAAAATAAAAATAAAAATAAAAAATAAAGAAATTAAAATAAATGGAAATGAAATCAAATGATTGCCTATTTTGTAATAAATTAATATGACCCTTTATCAAAGTAAGGAGTGAAAAAAAGAAAGGCTTCACTCTTTGGGCGCGGCGTTAGAGGTGGTACTAGGTAAATAATACTATGAACTATGATTATATAATCATAATAATAAAATCAATCCTGATCCTTGGTAATATGAACTGGTAGTAATATATACTAAGAGCCAGACAAGGCAGGGGCCCAAAGCCAAGCATTTGTATTTTTGAATGTTACCTATTAATTAAATACATAATCAAAACACACCAAACAAACAAACCAATGAACTATAAATATACATAATACTATATCATAGGTACATATATAGGTAATGAATACGCAAAGCAAAGCAAGCAAAGCAAGCACACTATATACTGACACATAAATATAATATTTATATTATTATTGCAGTGCTTATCAAAGAAGAACAAGAAGAAGAAGCGCCTTTTTTCAAGTTAGTTTTATATTGAATACATGTACAAGCAATCATATTAAAATATTATATTACTTATTTATTCATTTATTTTTAATGTAAAATGGAATAATAAACCATAATTAATAATAAATATAAAAGAAGAAAAAAGAAAAAAAGAAAAAAAGAAAAAAAGAAAAAAGCAGAAATCATAAACATGAAAGGAAAGAAATGGAATATTAATGGAATAATGGAAATGGAAAAACCCAGAGATAAAACTCAATTCCCGATATAAAAGAGAAAAAAAAAGTTTAATTATACTTATGATAAGCGTAATATAAAAGAACCCACCGCTTGCCATTCCCCAGTTCTCTACCTCTTGTTCACCCCCCTTTCCCCCCCCCCCGCACGAGTCACCATGCTCATCAAATCTATCCTTGCCGCAGTTGCATGCGGTCTCGCTCTCACCACTTCGGCTGCACCCCTCCTTGGACCCAAGGAGGACCGTATCGACAACGCCTTCTTGTTCGAGGTTGACCAAGGTGAGTCCTCCATTCTACGCGATCGCGCGATCATCCATGATTTCCTTGATAAAGACTACAAAAAGGAACAAATAATAATAAATGCTCTCCTCTGAACTGCTGCAGCCGTCGAGAACCCCCAGGAGTTTGTCATCGCTGAGCTTGACAAAGTCGGCGTCCCTGCCGCTGATGTCAAGATCCGTCTCGTCATCAAGACGGATCTCTTTACGGGTGTGTCTGTCCAGCTCCCAACCGCCGATTCTGCCGATGAGATTGTCCAAACCATCCCTGGTGCCAAGCAAGTCTTTAGGATCAACTCTCGTCCCTTCATGAAGCCCTTGATCACCAACACCACCAACCTCCCCTTTGAGGTGAGTCTCCTCTATCATCGACATTTGTTTGTAAGAAAATCCGTTCATGGATATCTAATGGTATCATCTATACAGAGCTTCCACTCCCTTACTGGTGTGAACGACGTTCGCAAGCAGTACAACCTCAGCGGAAAGGGCATCAAGGTCGCCATCATCGACTCTGGTGTCTTTTACAGTCACCCTGCCCTCGGCGGTGGCTTTGGTTCTGGATTCAAGGTGATTACATTCATTTGAAGAATGTTTATCAAACATCTTTCTTAAACTAAAAATTTCTTTTCTAGGTTGGCTATGGTTACGATCTTGTTGGAGACGCTTACGGTGTCGAGTCACCCATCCCGTCCCGGACTCTGACCCCCTTGACAACTGCTCGCCGTCAAGGTACTATAAGTTTACCTTTGTTTTCCCATTCTCGATGTTTTCATCCGTCTACGTATATTTATACTTTATTTCCCTCCCTTCTTCGCTTAGTCACGGAACCCACGTTGCCGGTATTGTTGGTGCCGAGGCTATCAACATGCCCGCCGGTGCCAACCGTCCCGCTACCGGTATGTGTCTTTACTACTCCATGTCATATGTTTCATTTGTTGCGCTATAGCTCACACAACGATTATCATTAGACTTTACCGGTGTGGCCCCAGGCGTCACCCTTGGTGCTTACAGGGTTTTCGGATGCCCTGAAGACTCTACGGCTACCGACGTTATTGCCGCCGCCATCTACATGGCTGCTGTGAGTCACCTTTTTCCTTTTTTTTCCCCCTTTTTTTGTCTTTTGTTTCCGTGAAGGCAAGTGTCCTTACTCTTCAACTTTCATACAGCGCGACGGATCAGATGTTATCAACTTGAGTCTCGGTGGAGGTCCCGTTTACGCAGACGGAGCGGATTGTACGTCATTTCCATCTACTTCACTCTACTTACTTGCCTTTGTTACCTTTTACTCTAAGATGTTTCTAACACAATTGCTTTCATCATACAGCCTACGCTGCCGAAGTCGTCGGCAAAGCCGGGTAAGAAATCTCTCCTTCATTTCCACTCCCTTTCCTTCATTCCACCCCCTTTCCTCCTCACTAACCTTCCACTCCATCAGTCACCTCGTCGTCGCCGCCAACGGAAACTCCCAGGCTTCCGGTCTCATGACCGCTGGATCTCCCGGTGTCTCTCGTGGTGGTTTCGGTATTGCGTCATTTGATAACGCTGCGGTCGCTCAACCCGCTATCTCTGTGGAGGGACAGATCTTCCCATATTTCCCTGCGCAAGCTAATGCGCGGTTTGTCTTTGATAGACAGATTGATGTGATTGCTAACAGTGAGTGCTTTTGTTAAACTCTACTTGATCTCTTTTCGTGGATTTTCGAAACGCAACATCGCTTTTTTCGTGTATTCACATTTCCACAACTCAACATCTCTCTTTTCGCGTATACACAACTCCACTTCGCTCTTTCCGTGTATTCACATGTCCCCAACTCCACATCTCTCTTCACATACTCACATTCGTCTTTCCCACAGACATCAACGCCGACGACCTAAACATCCAAGACGACGCCGTCACCGGTCCCTCCGCGTCAACGCCACCGGCAAAGCCCTCCTCATCCGTTGGGGCAACGGTGGAGGTTCCGCCGTTCGTTGTCGTAACGCCTTTGCCGCTGGTGCCGCTGCCTGTATCATCTACTCCAACACCGAGTCCATCATTGGTATTGCGGGTTTCGCGTCTCTCCCTGGTCTTTCTACTACGAACGCGGCTGGGAAATTGTTCTTGGCGGCTTTGAAGGCGGGGAGAGTGCCGAGGTTTACTATTGGAAGTAGGGCTTCGGATTTCCCGCTTCCTACTGCTGGTACTGTTTCTGATGTGAGTCGCGTCCGACCTTCCCTCTTTTTGTGTGGATCACCCTCCCTTCTCTCTTTTTGTGCTTCTCTCTTTATGTGTGCATCACTCCGCCCTTCTCTCTTGTTGTGTGCATCACCCCGCCCTTCTCCCTTTTTGTGTGCATCACCCGTCCCTTCTATCTTTTCGTGTGCATCCCCCCTCCCTTCTCTCATTTTGCGTGCATCCCCCCACGAACACCGATGTATTCTAACCTTAACAACAATCAGTTCTCCTCCCCCGGTCTCGACCCCGAGCTCTTCATCAAGCCCGATCTCGGTGGCATCGGAGGTCAAGTCCTCTCCACCATCTCCACCTCTGCCGCCGCCGGTTCCGGCTCTGCCACCAACTACGGTGTCTACTCGGGTACCTCCATGGCATCCCCTTACTTTGCTGGTGCCCTCGCTCTCTTCCTTGAGGCGAAAGGAAAAGTTGGATTCGAGACTGCTAGGGCTTACCTTCAGAACACTGCGAAACCGGCCAATATCTTTGGATCAAAGATGGTTGACTCTGTTGTTAGACAGGGGGCGGGGCTTGTTAATGTTTATGATGCTATTACTACCAAGACACTCGTTACTCCGTCTTCCCTTAGTAGGTTTTTTTTCGGTTATCTTTGTGTCTGTTTTATCCTTCATCACTTGTGATTAGCGTTAATCCGCTATCAACGATGACCACGTTTCGACCCACACTCTGCCGTTATTGCTTCTTTGTTACATTAATGTCATCCTTTCTTTGTTTCATCACCGTCATCACTTCTGAATACCTTCAACCATCTCTGAGCAATGACTAACCATACCGTTTCTCTACCCACACCTCAATCAACAGGCTTGAACGACACCCAATACACCAAGCAACACTACACCCTCACCATCCAAAACTTTGACACTAAGGAAGTAGGGTACACCCTTACCACCGTCGGAGCCGCCATGGCCACCGGTTTCCTCCCCGGTGACGACGCTCTCCAAATGCTCCAACAAACCTCCTTCACCGCCGACTACGCCGACGTCAAATTCGCCCGCAACAACGACCGCGTCTCCTCCCTCAACATCACCGTCCCCGCCGGTGGATCCCGTCGCGTCAATGTCCACTTCGCCCCCCCCTCCAACGCAAGGATGGCGTTGTACCCTGTTTACTCTGGTTACATCTCTATTGCGAATTTGGGGGAGACTGAAGCCGTTGCTACTGTTCCGTATGCGGGTATGGTTGGGAGGTGGAGGGATGCCCCTATTTGGGCGAAAAAGTCGGATGCTTATGGTGCCGGTTTCTTGCAGCAGTATCTTGCTGTGCCGTATGCTAACTTGACCTCGCTCACCGGCGCTTACTCGATTACCCCTGCTGGAAGGATTTTGCCCGTCTCTAGCACTAGCGTTGTCAACTCTACCACTGATGGGCTTTACGTTCTTCCTAGTAAGTCATTCTTCCTCGTCACCTCCTGTCACATCCATGTACCTCTAATTCCTACCCTCACTTCCTTTTCACGCCCATCTCCTCCCCCCTCACCTCCTATCGAATGCATGTACCTCTACCTCCTCCCCTTCATCTCGTTGTCACGTCCACGCGCCTTTAACTCCTCCCCTTCACCTCCTTTTTTCACGTTCATTCTAACGCATCTCCCCAGTCGCCGCCACCACCTCCCGTTACGCCAAAGTCGAGGTCGTGTTTGCCGGTACACCCGAAGAAAAAAGGACTCTCCCCGGTGCCATCCGTCACAAAACCCCTCTCGGTTACGGTCTCGTCTACGCTGGCACCAGCTTCCTCCCTGCCGTCTTCACTGAATTCCCTCGTCACTCCCCTCAAGCTGGTCCTAACGCATCCCCTTCATTCTACTTTTGGGCTGGAGAGATTGTCACTAATGCTACTACCGTGGATGAGGGGACTTACTTTAACCTCCCTCCTGGGTCTTACCAGCTCAAGTTTTCTGGTTTGAAGCATTGGGGTCGTGTTGGAGCTAAGGGGGATTCAAACTATGTAAGTTTGACCTTTTTTTTTTATGGCGATGGCCGTGTTTGTGTGTGAACCGTTGACCTTGCCTTTCTTTTAACATTTGTTAACCTTCCATTTTTATTACCTCCCAATTTCTTATTGAACATTTCTTTTCATTTTTTTCATTGAACATTTTTCTTTTTTTAATCAAAATTTCCTTTACTCAAAAATTCCTTTACTTTTTTATTAACCATCCTTTTCTTTAATAGGACGTAGTCACCACCCCCACCTTCCGTATCGTGAAATAAGCGCTGCTGCCCTTTCGTCATTTACAAAACGAGCCTCTTTATTTTCTTTTCCATAGAAAAAACACCAACACCTCTTTATTTTTTTTACAAATGAAAGAACGTTTGGAACATTTGAGTGTTTCCCGTTTCTTTCTGTCGTCTTTTGTTTATGTGATCCTCATTCACTTTTTTGGCTTTCTTTTCGTACCTTTAATTATAATAAACGTGGATTGAAAGCTGAAAGATTCCTTTGTTGTTTCCGTCATCAAGCTTATGATAATAAACGTATGATTTTTAAACGGTAAAAACGGGCGTTTGTGGCGCGCATCTTTGCTTGGAAATGCCTTATAACCTTAAAATTGTCGGGTGCTCACTGATAAGCGCCTTTTGGACTTTTTGTGGCAAAAACCTTAACCTTGTCCGAAAAAGGCTGTAAGGGTGTAAAGTTATGGTTTGTGATCATGTGTGACGTTTATGAAGTGCGGAAAGGTAAAGTTGTGAATGTGGGATGGTCACGAAATTGCCTAAATTGAGACACACTTTTTTTTTTGACTTTTGTTGACATTGAACGTCAAGAGAGTAGGAAGAAAGGAATCATCGAGTTTGATACCTGTGATGATATATGCATTACTGAGAAATGGAAAACCGTCAACTGGAAGAAAAGAATGTAAAACGGTAAAGAAGACAAGGTTACTTAGGAAAAAAAAGATAAAACGATAAAGAAAACAAGGTAACAGAGTACAAAAAAAATGCCTAAGCCCAAGTTTGTCAATGTCACGACTCTAACTCTATTTGACTGGTAAGCAACCCGATTCATCCATATTCATCATCCGTAGGCATCTGATTCACGCTCTTTTCTTATAAGGTGTCAACATTAAGGTCGCCATCATCGACTCTGGTATCTACTGCGTACTCCCATCCTGCTCTTTGGTCAGTCACGGAGCTCATGTTGCTGGTATTGTTGGTGCTATGGCTTATGGACTCCAAATCTCTGCCGAGAATCTTCCCCTCACTGGTGAGATGCTCCTTCAAGTGATGTTTGATTGCGTTTTCTTTGCTCAGTCATTTCTTTTATGCAGATTTCACCGGTGTGGCTCCTAATGTTATACTCTGATACCGTGTTTTCGGATGCCCTGAAGATTCTACGAATACCAATGTTATCGCTGCCGCCATCGACATGGCTGCTGTGAATACTTTTTATTTTGTATCGTTTAATTAACGGTGAATCTCTCACGCAACGCGATGGCTCAGACATTTTATTAATCGGAGTCTCTGTGGAGGTGCAGTTTACGCAGACGGAGCGGATGGTCAGCCATTCCCTTCTCCTATTCTTTCCTCCTCCATGTTTTTAACAAGAATTTGGTTTTCATATAGCCTACGCTGCCGAAGTTGTCTCCAAGACTGGTGTGATTGTCGTGGCTGCCAATTACGGGCTTCCGGCCGGTATTATGACTTCCGGAGCTCTCGCCATCTCGCGCCGGAGTGCTTTTGGCGTGACCTCATTTGATAACTCGGCCGTCATGCAACCATTCTTGACTGTGGATGACGCGAGGTTTCCTTTCGGGCTGGCTCAAGCTAATTCTAGGTTCAACTTTGACACTGCTTACGAGATTATTGCCAACAGTGAGTTTTCTCCGGATCCGCTATGGTACCAATGATCATTTATTAACTTTGAATTTGCTTTTTTCAAAGACATCAACGCTGATGAGAACGACGTTAACGATGATGGTCTTGTTGGTCCCTTCCCTGATGCCACTGGCAAAGCTCTCCTCATCCGTTGGGGTAACATTGGTCGATCCGTCGGTTGTCGTAACGCCTTTGCCGCGGGTGCAGCTGCCTGTATTATCTACTCCAACTCTACCTCTATCCCCGGTATTCTCGGTTTCGAATCCCTCCCTAGTCTTTCCACCTCCAACGAGGCGGGTAAAGCCCTCATTGCTACTTTGAAGGCTGGGAAATCGCCCAAGTTTGTGGTTGGAACCCAACCCACCGCTGGCACTGTTTCTGACGTGAGTTGGGACTTGTGAACGTTTTTGATGCCATCACCACCAAGACACTCGTCACTCCCTCCGCCATCAGTGAGTTCGCCTAAAATTGCTTTGGCGTCGTTCTTATATTTAATTCATGGTTATAAACGTTGTTACTGATGTTTTTTTCTTGAATTAATGTGCCGTGCTCAATGACACAGAATTCACCAAGCAATCATACATCCTCAATGTCCAAAACCTCCACATCAAGGAAGCCAAATACACTCTCCGCACCATCGGCGCCGCTATGGCCACCGGTTTCAAGCCCAACGATGATGCTATGCAAATGATTGATGGCACTTCCTTCACCGCCGACTACACCGACGTCAAGGTTGCCCGCAACAATGACCGCGTCTCCAGTCTCAACATCACCGTCCCTGCCGGTGGATCCGGTCGTGTCCATGTTCATTTTGCTCCTCCCGCCACGCCATTCCAAGACTCTCCCCCATCTACTCTAGTTACGTTGCCTTGAGCTACCAGCGTGAGGAGGAGGCTGTGGCTATCATTCCTTATGCTTGGTATGGTTGGAAGGTGGAGGGATGCATATCCAGATCTCAAACTGGTATTGTAAGGATAATGTCGATAGAGAAAAGAAAAAAAAGGGAAAAAAAAGGAAGACAAAAGCGGGCATAAGAAAGGAGGCCATGAAAGTAGCTTCAATGGACAGGGAATCTTTCATCTGTTTTTGAAGTTCCTTACATGAACGTTACCTCCCTCACTAAGCTACACTACCGGTCCACTCGGTGGGTTTCATCCACCGTCTTTAATTCCACATCTGAGGAGATGACCCTTATCTCAGGTATGTTTGCATTCCTCACTGACCATGATCTGTTTCTACGATTCTAACCTTGAACTATTATTAGTCGCCACACTCCATCTCGTTAATACGCCAAAGTCGAGGCCGTCTTTGCCGGTACCCAGCCCCCAAGAGTAGAAGGCTCTACCCGGTTCCATCCGCTATAAAACCCCCCTCGGATACGCTCTCCTTTTACAATGGCGATCGAGTTCGCCTCCCCGTTCCGTCAACGAAGTTCCCCATAACTCCCCCGTGCCGGCCTTGACAGCACCCCATCTAATCGCAGCTGGCATGGAGAGATCGTCACCAACGCCATCACCGTTACTAAGGGTAATACCTTCAAACTCCCTCCCGGATCTTATCAGCTCAAGTTCTCTGGTTTGAAGCACTGGGGTCATGTTGGTGCCAAGGGTGACAAATACTACGATGTCGTGACGTCTGCCGTTTTCCGTATTGCTAACACCTCTTTTGGTTTGTTGATGCCTCTTATTCTTTATGTGGGTGTATGGTGTGGATGTTAAAATGGACGTTGTGGATCTGCTCATGGTTGATCATCATCATTATTGTTGCTTTACACGCTCATCTTTCCTCATAATGTCGTATTTTTTTACGTCATAACCTATTTTTCCATCACATTACCAATAGTAGATTGAATGTGATTACACAAATAATAAAATAAATAAAAAAATAAAAAATAAAAAATAAAATAAATAAAAATTAGGGGGAAGAATAAAGATTCCGCATTTTTCTTTTTTGGGAATGATTTTTAATTAAAAGTTTTACCCTTTTTTTGCCCTTTTCTTATCAGTTGTTTGGCGCAAAAAGCTGTTTCAGAGTTTAATGGTGTAATTGTGTCACATACATTGCCATGAATCGATGATCCTGAAGACATCAGTGGATGACTAATAATTGACATTTAAATTCATGGATTCGCACTGTAGTACGAATTGAGCGTTGGTTACTCAAGTTCCCGCTCCTGACATGTAATCTGTACTACACCCACGTTGACACTTTACCAAATTTAGAAACAGCACTAGTCATTTAAATTTTTAAATCAAAAAAAAGTCATTTTTGCACCCAGTTCATCCTTGGACCTTGACAGTTTTAATAATTGAAATAGATATTTATATTTAAAAAATTAGAAATAATTTTGCTGGAACGAAAAATGGAACGTTGAATTGATGATGAATCAAAGGGCCAACCGCCGTTTAGGTGCCATGAAGATTTAGAGGACAGGCGTCAATTACTATTATACCACGCGCCAATACAGAAAAGAAGACAGAAAGGACAAGAAAATTAGAAAGGATTAAAAACAACAATTAAGAAAATTATAAAAAGGAAGGACAAGGTTGATCCCCTTTCCTTTCTCACCACCATCCCCCTCTCCCCTCCCCCCCCATCATGCTCGTAAAACTCGATCCTCTCGGCCGTGGCCGTTTTGGCGCTTGCGGCTTCGCAAGCAATGCTGTCAAGCTCCAAGGAAACAAGGAAAGCTTGATGGCCAACACCTTCATGCTTGAGGTGGAGAAGTGTGGAGTGCCCCATTCGTGTTATTGTTCTCTTTATTGATAGTTGTTTTTCCATTTCCAATACATCTAATGTTGATATAAAATAGCTGTTGCAAACCCCAAGGAATTTGTTTTGGCCCAGCTCGCCAAGGCTGGTATCCCAGAGAAGGACGTGCAGGTCCGTCTTGAGGTTAACACTCACAACTACAAGGGAGTTTCGTTCGTACTTCCTCGCGGAGACTCTAGTGAGTGTCGTAAACTATTTTTTAACGACTCCCACTCTTTCATCGATAAAGAATACTGACTCAATCTCCACAGCTGAGGAAGTCATCCAGTCTCTCCCTGCCATCTCTGCTTTCAGGGTCCAAAAGAGGTCTTTCCTTAAGCCCAAGATCAGCGAATTCAACACCACCGCCTTCCCCTTGGAACAATTCCACGCTCTCACTGGTGTCAACGAAGTCCGTCAAAAGTATGGCCTTAGCGGCAAGAACATCAAGGTCGCTATCATCGACTCGGGTGTTTTACTACAAGCACCCTGCTCTTGGTGGGGGCTTCGGACCTGGATTCAAGGTTGCCTACGGTCACGATTTTGTCGGTGACGCTTACGGCATTGATGACACTACCTCAACCCGGACTCTGACCCCATTGACGACTGCTCAGAGTCAAGGTACTTATTGATTTTGTGTTGACTACAGAGTCTGACCTATCATGTCTGTATGCTAATCTTCTCTTCCACTTTTTAGCCACGGAACCCACGTTGCGGGTATCGTTGCTGCCTACGCCAACAAGCTTGACACTACTGCCGCGAACATTCCTCCCGCAGGTATAAAGCTTTACCCATGATTCCCTTCGATTCGGTAATTAGATGCTGACATTTTCTCTTATAGACTTCACTGGTGTCGCACCCAACGCGATCATCGGAGCGTACAGAGTGTAAGTGAATCGAAGCTACTCCAATAATGTTCTAACTCCATACATAGTTTGGATGTCCCGCTGACAACACTGGTACCGACGTTATCGCCGCCGCTATCTACAGGGCTGCTGTGAGTACATCTTTTTCCTCTCTTCTCTTGTCATATCGACGTTTTATGAAACCAAGTGTCCTAACGATTCATCTCTCGCACAGGAGGACGGCTCACACGTGATTAACTTGAGTCTCGGTGGAGGTGCAGTCTACAATGACGGCGCCGACGCGTATGCCGCGGAGACCGTCGCTAAGTCTGGGTATGTGTATTTCATTTTCATATTTTTGTTTTGAACGCGGTTTCTCATGTCCTTTAATGTAGGCACATTGTCGTCGCCGCCAACGGAAACTCTCAGTCTTCCGGTATCATGACCGCTGGGTCCCCTGGTATCGCTCGCAAGGCTTTCGGAGTGGCTTCATTCGACAACGCGGTTGTGGTTCAAAGCATCTTGACCGTTGATGGACAGAGGTTCCCGTACAGTACTGCTCAGGCCAACAGCTCCTTTGCCTACGACACTCCCTATGAAATCATTGCAAACAGTATGTGTTACTCCCAAGTATCCGACGATGTTATCAAGTGAACCCATGATGCTTACCCACATTTTTTTTTACTAGACATTGACGCTGAAGCCAACGACGTCAACGATGACGGTCTCGTCGGTCCCTTCCCCAACGCCACTGGCAAAGCCCTCCTCATCCGTTGGGGTAACATCGGTGGATCTGGTGGTCGTTGCGGCAACCGCTTTCGCCGCTGGTGCCGTTGCGTGTATCATCTACTCCGACTCTGCGTCTATCCCTGGTATCCGCGGATTCGCCTCCCTCCCCGGTCTTGCCACCTCCAATGACGCTGGTAAGGCTCTCATTGCGGCTATCAAGGCTGGTCAGAAGCCCGTGTTCGCTGTGACCACCAACGAGGCCCTTTTCCCTGTCCCCACTGCCGGTACCGTCTCTGATGTAAGTTTTGTTCCTTCCTAATTTATTTTCGGCTCGTCCCTATCCTTTCAAATGCTAATTTACATTCTACATCCAGTTCTCTTCCCCTGGTCTCGACCCTGAGCTCTTCATCAAGCCCGATATTGGTGGTATCGGTGGTGAGGTCCTCTCCACCATCTCCCCCTTCGCCGCTGCCGCCGCCAAGAAGCCCTACAACTACGGCGTCTACTCTGGTACCTCCATGGCCACCCCCTACTTTGCCGGTGTCCTCGCCCTCTTCCTCGAGTCCAAGGGTAATCTCCCTTTCGAGACTGTCATGACCTACATGCAGAACACTGCCAAGCCTGCCAAGATTTACAATTCTGACCTTGTCGACTCTGTCACCAGGCAGGGTGCCGGTCTTGTCAACGTGTTGGCTGCCCTCTCCACCAAGACCCTTGTCACCCCCTCTGCGCTCCGTAAGTAGACACTTTTCCTTCTTTTCATTACCTGTGTTTGTATTATCATTTCTCTGACTCTGTTGCAGACCTCAACGACACCGAATACGCCAAGCTTACCCACGTCATTACCGTGAAGAACCTTAACACCAAGGAAGTCAAGTACACCCTCTCCTCCCTTGGCGCTGCCATGGCCACCCCCTTCATCGCCGGTGACGATGCCATGCAAATGATCTCCAACACCCCCTTCACCGCCGACTACGCTGAAGTTAAGTTCACCAAGAACAATGGCCGCGTCGACACTCTCGACATCACCGTCCCCGCCGGTGGTTCCAAGGAAGTCAGAGTTCACTTCAATGCTCCCTCCAACGCCAACCCCAAACTTTACCCTATCTACTCTGGTTACGTCGCGGTGAGCTACCAGGGCGAGAAGGAGACAATTGCTACCATTCCTTACGCTGGTATGGTTGGAAGGTGGAGGGATGCTCCTATCTGGGCTCAGAAGTCTGATGCTTACGGTCAAGGCTACTTTAACGGTCTTTTGGATGTTGACTACAAGACCATCGAGTCGCTCACCGGTGCTTACATTCCTGGCACTACTGAAGATACTATTGTTCCCGTCACCTCTGACACCGTCTTCACCTCCGGCTCTGACATGACTCTCATCCCTAGTAAGTCATCTTTCACGTTCACCATATCCATATAATACTTTCCTTACCACCATGTATTAACCCAACTCGTCCTCTAGTCCCCGCCACCTCCTCCCGTTACGCTAAGGTCGAGGTCGTGTTTGTCGGTACCGCCGACGAGAAGAAGACTCTCCCCGGCTCCATCCGTCACAAGACTCCCCTCGGCTACGCCCTCGTCTACACCGAAAAGGAATCCATCCCGGCCTCCTTCTCTGAAGTCCCCCGTGTCACCCCTGGAACCGCCACTGAGGCTCCCTCGCAGTACATCTGGCGTGGAGAGGTCGTCACCAACTCTACCAGCGTTGAAGAGGGTAACACCTTCAAGCTCCCCACCGGATCTTACCAGCTCAAATTCTCGGCGTTGAATCACTGGGGTCGTGTTGGAGCTAAGGGTGGTGACAAAAACTATGATGTTGTCTCAACGGCGACGTTCCGTCTTATTTAAACGATTGTTTTTCTTTTCGCTGTTTTACTTTTTTTCAAAACCTCTTTATCCTCTCAAAGTTCTTGTAGAGCTAGAATAACTGGACTGTATTTTTCGTTGGTAATAATACCCAACAATACAATATCTTGGTTTGTGTAATAAATATATGGACCTTACATTCTTACATTCTTCTCATACCATATGACATGAACCCATAAAGTCTCATAAACATGAAATAAGACTCGTCAAGCAGGATCTTTGACCTTATGGCTGCCTGCCGTAGTATCTTTACGAGCCTTATGCCGTAATATGATCACTTCATATTTACAGTTACATCGTCTAGTGATACTTACCACCAAAAGCCCCTTTCTTATCGTTGTTACAAAGCCTAGTCCTCAGTAATCTTATTCGTTCACTGATATTGGCATACTGGATACGGCTCTGCACACTTGCAAAACCTTTATCCTCGATGATCCAGCCGTCATGCAAAACATTTATCCTCGATGATCGAGCCGTATAAGCTATTGCAACGAGCCTCACCTAAAAGACCGTACTTCCATCTGATGGGTTTCATTTAGCTAATGTTTGTCTCCTGGCGGAGGCGTTCGTCAAAACTTCATCCCGACGGATACGTTCAGCTTGATGCCGTCTGAAGGTGTCGCTTCTGTCAAACGGCATCTCTTGTGTCAAGGGCAGTGCACCCTTGAGACGAGAAGAGAACACAAAAAAACAAAAAAAGCACAAAAACCCAAAAAAGGGGAAAATACGGCGCGCCGATGTCCAAAAAAATTTGCGAAAAAAAAGGATTACACAACGAGGAACTTGTCAAAACAACCCACCAAGCTTTTCTTAAGATTTTTGAAAATCTCGAGTTCAAAAGCAAAACTCAAAAGACACCGTTATGTCCATAATAAAAAATGAGCAACGTTTTTATTGTTCGTCGAAAGATTAACTGTATAAAAAAAAGAGGTTTTTCGTTTAAAGTAAAAGAGCGAGCGCCGACGTATCAGGCCAAACAAATCAACAAAATGAGGCATGCAAATAAAAAGAAAAAAGGCGGGTAAAGACTCGAATCAGTCTCACATACCCCCACTTTCAGAAAGAGAAACAAAAAAAGGCGTCTAGTAAACAATGTTGAAAACAGGGGAAGTGACGGAATCCCAATCGTTTCCACCAATAGGGCTGTTAACACGTCCAAAGAACTTGAGCGCAGTGATACGAATCTGGTAAGGTCCAGCAGGCAAACTCACAAGCTGCGCAGCAGGGTTGTTCACGTCAGCAATGACACGACCCCTCCACCTGTACATGGTAGGACGTCTAACGGAACCACCTTGGACGGGGTAGCACGGGGAGACCGGAGCTGAAGAAGAGACGGGCACCACCGCCTTGGGTGAGTTGACCGGTTGCCGCGTCAGGGTTGAGGAGGATGGAGTTGTCGGCGAAGGCGATGAGCTTGGATTCACGCTTGATGCCGAGGGGTTCGAGGGCGGTCCAGTTGGAGCCGCGGTAGAAGACCTCGACGCGGGCGATACGGGTGTTGGTGGCGGCGATGGGAGGATCAAGGAGAGGTGGCGGCGTTGGTGAGGTTGAAGGTGAAACCAGAGGGGAGGGGTTGGAAGGCGTTGGTGGGGTGTAGACACCGGTGGCGAAGGTGGCGTTGGCGGGGGCGACGTTGACACCGATACGGGTGAAGAGGGGTGAGAGCGCGGAGTTGGGTGTTGAGGGCTGGGGAAGAGCGGACCATTTGGGGGCGTCGCGCCATGCTCCGACGACACCGGCGTAAGGACGGAGACGGCCTTGGAGTCTTCACCCTTGACAGTGAAGAAGATGTAGCCAGAGTAGATGGGGAAGGTACCGGCAATGGCGGTGGAGGGGGCGGTGACGTGGGCTCTGACGGTACGGGAGGCGCCGGGGGCGAGGGTGAACTCGAGGGTAGGGACGAGGGCGCTGTTGCGGCTGAAGAGAACGGTGGCGTAGTCGGGAGTGTAGCGCTGGCTGGAGGCGACTTGCATCATGTCATCGTTGGAGACAAAGGGGGAGACCATGAGAGCGGGTTGGTGGGAGGCAATGTAGGTGACGGGGGTGCTGCCCTTGTTGGTGATGGTGAGGGGTAGTGTTGGTCGATTTTGGTGGTGTCGTTGAGGGAAAGACGGAGGGGGTGACGACGGTCTTGATGGTCAAGGCATTGAGGGCGTTAACAAGACCAGCGCCTTGGTAAGCGACAGAGTCGATGAGGTTAGTGCCGAACTTCTTTTGGGGGACCGCAGAGTTTTGGAGGATGGTGAGTACTTCCTCAAACGAGGGACGGTCCCTGCCGTAAGCCTGGAGGACGAGGGCAGCAACACCGGCAACGTAAGGGGAAGCCATGGAGGTACCAGAGTTGACGTTGTAAGGGAATCTGAGGGGAGCCGAGGGGACGTTCTGGACAAACTTGGTGACGGTGGAGTAGACAAGACCACCGATACCACCAAGGTCAGGCTTGATCAACAACTCCTGGTCGAGACCGGGGGAGGAGAAGGAAGAGACGGTACCAGCGGTGGGGACGCCAAAGTTGCGGAGATCGTTCTTCACAGTGACACGGGGAACGGTACCAGCAGAGACGGCGGCGAGGATGCGACGACCAAAGGCATTAGGGGCGATGAGGGAGGGGATACGAGTGGCACCGGCGATACCAAAGAGGGACTCGTTGTCAGAGTAGAGGAGACAGAAGGCGGCACCACAGGTGGCGGCCCACTCGCAACGACTGGCGGAACCGAGACCACCGTTAGGACCCCAACGGATCAAAAGAGCCTTTCCAGCGAGAGCGGCTGGATAGAACAGACATACAATGTAAGAATCAAGATACTAAAAAAAACAAAATGAAAAGTGATCAAAGACAAAGAAGAGAACTCACCAGGGGTAGCAGGGCAAGCACCGGATCCATCGTTCTGCTTGTTCGTAGCCTCGGCGTTGACATCGGCGACAACAACCTCAACGCTCTGACCAAAGGGGAACCTAGCGTTGTTGTTTCCGAAACCGTGCTGGAAGTCGACACCGTCAAAGGTGGTGAACGCAGAGGGGTTTCGACGTTGTCGAACGAGGCAATACCGAAACCCTTAGCGGCGTTACCGGGAGCAGCACCCGCGAAGGAACCAGAGGCACCGTCGTTACCGTTGGCACTGATGACAATGACGCCACGGTCAGCAACACGGTTGGCGGCAACACTGGAAACCTAGCAACGATGGAAGCATGCAGTGTTAGAAAATAAAGTTTGTAAAAAGATCGATGCTGGAGGTTGAAGGAAGTTGAACGTACCCAGTCTCCGAAAACGGGTCCACCTCCGAGGGACAAGTTGATAATGTCGGCCTTGTCTGTAAAATAGTATGATGGTTAGCAATCCGCCCAGGGAAAATAATAATTTTTGTAATGCATCATTAGTAATAGTTTACACACCATCAGCAGCACGGTAAATGGCGGCGGCGATAATGTCGGTGGCAGTTCCTCCAGCAGGGCAAGAGAAGACTCTGTAGTGACCCAAGGTCGCCTCAGGCGCAACTCCGGTCCAGGGGAAAGGAGGAGCCCAAGCAGGGTCGGTAATGTTACGTGCATCTCCAGCAACGATACCGGACACGTGAGTTCCGTGAGCGCTGGCACCACAGCCGTCAAAGGGGTCAGAGTCAGGTGTGATGGAGGTGGGGTAGTTGTCTCCGACGAGATCTATATGACGCAATGAGCATTGATTGAAATGTGTCGCAAACGAAGAAACTCCTCTGAGAACTCACCGTAACCAAAGGACACTCTGCAGTTGGGTCCAAAGCATCCACCAAGAGCGGGGTGGTTGTAGTCGATACCGGAGTCAACGACGGCGACCCTGATACCCTTTCCAGTGAGACCAAGCTGAGCACGGGCGGCGACGACACCGGTGATGGTGTGGATACCCTCGGGAGCCGCAGCGCCAGTAGGGATGACCTCTTCAGACTGCTTAATAGGCTCGGGAATCTCGACAGTGTGGACGGCGAAGATGTCGTTGAGGTTGGGGATCTGGTTGAGCAGGTCGACATCTGATAGTTGATAATGGTGAGATCATTGTGGAAGGTTGATTTCCGAACATGACAATTTGGCATGGGACAATGAAAGGAGATGGATGGATGGATGGATGCTTTACCGTATTCGCCAGCAAGAGACACGGAGATGGAGTTGGTGAGATCGTTCTTCACGGTCAAACGCACGTTGGCCTCGACTCCCTTAGAAGCAAAGAACTGAGTGACGGTCTCGGTGGCATCGACGTCTGCGAGATTGAGTTAGAAGAGAAACCAAAGAACGAGATTGAGAGCATCATGTTGAAGATGAGATGCTTACCAGGGGTGAATTCAAAAACAAAAGTGTTCTCGATGGCATTAGGTGCCTCAGCTCCACGAATGCGGAGTCTTGCAGCGGCAGCGCTTGCAACGAGTGCAGCAAAGGTGATGATGCGGGTGACGAGCATCCTCAAGTTATCTAATGGTTAGAGTGATGGATGAGGAGATGAGTGAAAACGGAGGAAATGGGCGCCAAGCGGGTATTTATAGTCATCGGAAATAATAATATTAAAAAATAAAAAAAAATATGCAGAAATCACGCTATTTTGATTTTAAAAAAAGGTTTTCATATTTTATTTATTAACGGAATGAATGATGAATGACTGACTAATGACTGACTGACTGATAGCCCGCGCATGGCCGGCAATAAACTTTATGTATTTAATAATGAATTAAATAATAATAAAGGTGTATAACAAATACGTGATTTCAGTATTATAATTTTATTATTAAAATAATAGGTGATGCGAGAAGAGAAAGGAAAAAGGAAAAAGAAAAAGAACTGAAATAGGCTCATATTTTTTACATGGTAAATATTAGTTTTTGACAGCATATGTACTATTATAATTTTATTTATTAATCATTATTTCTTTATTATTATTATTAAATATTATTGCCTATTTATGTAATAGTTATAGCAAGTGCAGGTACCACAAAGGCATGCATCATGAATCGCCGTTTCTCATCAAAGAAAGAAAGAAAAGAAGATAAATATTATGTACTACTTCAATTATTACCTAATATGTACATACTAGTGATTATTAATTTTAGAAATGATAATAATTTAACGGAAGGAAAAAGAAATAAAAAAAAAAGGCGCCTTTTTTTGTACTTGCCAAGCACGCACTTGAAAATGGTGGGTTTGTCATGTATTCATTTTTAATATATTTTTGGTAACACTTCAAGCAATTTACCATAATTAATAATGCAGTGGGTCGTGGTATGAAGAAAGAAAAAACAAGGAAGGAAGGAGATAAAAGAGCGTTGGTGTCTCCTCCTCCTTCCTTCTCCTCCCTCTCCTTTCCTTTTTGAGGCAATTTGAATACACAAGAACTTCCCGAGATTAAATCATGCAACTGTGGTACAGATAAAGAACCAAAACCTAAAGTATTTGTACCACATCAACTTTAAATTTTAATACTTTTTTCTTCCTTCTTCCTCCTTCTTCTCCTCTTCTCCTAAGACACCTCTCTTGTGTCATAATAGTGAGGTGTGGTATCCAAACACTGTTTTTCCGTCAACCTAATAATAAAATTATCATCAGATATTTTATTACTTTTATTTATCTCAGGAGGAACGGAAGGAACATCATGCATCCAGCCAGCATCGAGATCAATAAAAAGTAATAAGGTTCTGCCTATCATAAAATACAAACCATAATACATGCCATTAGTGACCAGGCGGAAAAAATAGAACGCATGCATGATAAAACATAAAGATAAACTGTCCTCACTGTCCACTTGCCGGATTCCAGTCAACGAACAGTAGCGTCCCAAATTCTTTTACTAATAACTTAATGAATGGATGCACTTGACATCTCGTTGAATGAGGTTGTTCTACAGTTCTTTTGGATGATAATAAAGAGCAGCTATTGCGATGCGAGAGATATGGGTGGTGGTTACGCTGATATCGAATATCGGGTTGAGCCATGGGAACATTAATGAGCGAGGATGTTTGTTATAGGTGTATTTGTTGTGTTTCATTAAAATGACGGTGAAATACTATCCACATCATTGTGAAGAATGCACTCGGAAAAAGAAACTTGTGAAATAAATAATGATTCGGAAATGAAAACCACTGGAAAATAGCTTGCATGGAGACTATTGAGTCAGAGTGGTTTTGAAAGGCGGCGGGTGCTTCAGGCGTTTTCGTTTTCAAGGAGGACCATATTGAGAGTCCTGTTGAAATTTGGAATTTGGCGAAGTCCTTTGTGCTACCACATAAAGAATGTCCACTAATTATTTCTAAAAATCTGGACTTGTCATCTTAGTGCAGAGGATGAGGAGCCTATCACTACTTCACGGAGGAAATCATGTATTAGTCTTGCGGCGGAGAGTTGGCCCGCCGGACTCCAATTTTGCTCAGTTCCCGCAATATTATTTATTAAAAAAACAAACACATCATCAGATGTTATATGTTGTCACCAAAGGAAGAACGGCTCGCTACACACAAGTATATTTGGCTTTTTTTATTTTTTTATTTTTTACTAATTCCTTCAGAAAGGCGAAAAGTCAGAAGATGAGCATATTTGAATCAAATCCCAAATCTTGAAATTTCACGTCAATCGACAACACACGAAGATTCGCGATGAAGTTAATAATAATATTCTTTAAAAGCTATTAAGATAATCAGGGGAGAATAGCGCGTCTATTAAAACATAATTCCAAATAAGAGGTTTTCCCTTTTAAAGAAACAATACGCCTCACAACAAATATGAGACTTCAAACAACAAAACCAAGAAAATGGATGAGAATGCATGCCAACACTTAAAGTCAGCAAAAAAGCAAAATGAGGA
Source organism: Chytridium lagenaria (assembly GCA_025449115.1). Lineage (NCBI taxonomy): Eukaryota > Fungi > Chytridiomycota > Chytridiomycetes > Chytridiales > Chytridiaceae > Chytridium > Chytridium lagenaria. Next base: position 48,593 of record JAHLKC010000178.1, read on the forward strand.
GTGTAATTATTTTTCGTCACTTGCCGGTCACAAGGTTCAAAACAGGGCTAAAGCACAGTATCATAATCAGTTCCGCCACAGGTGCATTGATACGACCGAAATGCCTCAAAGCGGTGAAACGAATTGATAAAGTCCGACGGGAGTTTAATTTTCTGGGCATTCGCGTCGGTTCGTTGGTGACAATCTCCCTTCCATTTGTAGAGATAAGGACGTTGGACTGAGGCGCTTTGGAGGACGGATGATGTTGATTCCTTCGCCGAAGAAGAGAGTGGATGGACCGGTGGAGGTGATGGTATTTGTTGCGGGTCGGGTTGGAGGGAGTAGGTTTCTTCGGCGTGGAGGAAGAGCTTGGTCTCACGTACAATAGGTTTGATGGAGTCCCAGTCCTTGCTCGGTAAAGGGCTTCAACGCGACCATGCGGGAGTTGGTAGCGGCGATGGGAGGATGAGGGCTCCGTCTCTAGGTCGATGGTGGCTCTTCAGAAAGGGGTTGGAAGGCGTTGGTGAGGGTGTAGATGCCGGTGGTGAAGTTGGCGTCGGCGCGGGAGAAGGTGATACCGTTGCGACCGAGTTGGGGGCCGAGAGTGCGGAGGGCGTTGTTCATAGTGGGTGAGTTCTTAGTCCAGATCGAGGCGGCTTTCCAGTTGCCGACGAGACCAGCGTAAGGGACGGTGACGGACTTAACATCTTCGCTTTAGCAGTAACAGTGATGTAGCCAGAGTAGACGGGGTAGAGGTTGGGATGGCGGCGCCGGGAGCGGTGAAGTGGGTCTGACGGTACGGGAGGCGCGGGGGCGAGGGTGAACTCGAGGGAACGGACGAGGTCGTTGTTGCGGCTGAAGAGGACGGTGGCTAGTCTGCGGTGTATTTTTGGGTGGCGGCGGTTGGTAGGTGTCGTCGTTGGGATCATGGGAGTGACCATGAGGGCGGGTTGATGGGAGACAATGTAGGTAAGGGGGTAGTTCCCTTGTTGTGATGCTGATCGGGTAGTGCTGGCCGATTTTGGTGTGTCGTTGAGGCGAGACGGGAGGGGGAAACGAGAGTCTTGCGTGACGGCTTGTAGGCGTTGACGAGACCGGCACCTTGTAGGCAACAGAGTCGATGAGGTCAGTGCCAAACTTCTTTTGAGGGTTAGCAAGTTCTGGAGGATCGTGCGGAACTCGTCGAAGTAGGGCGTTCCTGCAAGAGCCTGGAGGACAAGAGGCCGACACCGGCAGCGTAAGGGGAGGCCATGGAGTACAGACTTGGTGTCGTAAGCTTCTGATGGGGTTTGCTGGGTTGGTCTGAGCAAACTTGGGATGGTTGAGTAGACAAGACTCCAATACCACCAATATCAGCTGATCAAGAGATCCTGGTCGAGACCAGGAAGAGAACGCTGAGACGTACCACCGGTGGGCACGCTGAAAAGACGGAGATCACGGCTCACCACAATCTTGGTGGGCTGACCGGCCTTGGCAGCGGCGATGATCTGTTGACCGAGGGCGCGAGGGGCGAAGAGGGAGGGATACGAGGAGATCCAGCGATGGCAGTAAGGTCAGCAGTGTCAGAGTAAAGGATGCAGAAGGCAGCGCCGTAAGTGGCGGCCCAGTTGCAACGGGCAGCGAACCGCCGCCGAGAGCAGTGTCACCCCAACGAATCAAAAGACCCTTTCCAGCGAGGTTGGCTATGTTAAAAAGAAAATGAAAGTGTGAATACCATGAGACGCATGTGAACTTTGATTAATAAGGAATCGTACTCACGTGCAGCACGGTACCGGGTAAGGGCCAGATCCATCGGTCTGCTTGTTGGTAGCATCCGCCTCAAGGTCATTGACGACGACCTCAATCTCCTCCCGAACGGGAACCTTCCGTTCTGAGTTCCAACACCGTACTGGAAGCTAGAAGAGCAAAGCCAAGAACGTCGGGTGTCTCAATCGAATCGAACTTTATTTTTAAATAAAGAATGAATAAAAGATTAGCTTCGTGTCTTTCACGATAAATAACAGAGATGGACAAACCTGGCGACTCCAAGACTCCGGGTGCGTTGGCGGGAGAGCTGGACGCGAAGATACCGGAACGACCATCGTTACCGGAGGCGAAATGACAAAGTGTCCTGAAAGTAAAGAAGGCGTTTAATGATGGAGCTTAAAATGAGAACATGGAACAAAATTATACAAGAAAAACGCTTACCCTTCTCTCCAACACGAGTGCGGCAACAGCGTCGGGGCCTTTGAAAATATCAAGTAGTGGAATGTTTGGAAAAATGAATCAAAGGAACTATTCCGTCGAAAATAGCCACTTACCGTCATTGTAAGTGGGACCTCCACCAATGGACAAGTTAATAATATCTGAGCATCAAGAGCGGCTCTGTAGATAGACTGAGCAAGAATATCATGGTAGTGCTGCCTCCGCATCCAAACCTATATATATTTTTGTCAACACACAACGGAATAAAACTCGTAATACTCACACTCTGTAAGCGCCAAGGTGACTTCGGGGGCGACACCGGTGAAGGCGACGGAAGCAGCCCAAGCTGGGTCGGTGATATTACGGGGCTGATAATTGAAAACAAAATAACGGTTAGGGTTTTTGAATAAATGAAAGGGATGAAAATAAAATATCTTACGTCAGCTCCAACGATTCCGGCAACATGGGTACTGAAAAGTGGGTATGATTAGAAATGCGAGATTAGAAGATGGTTGAGAATTGAGATTCGAGGTGAAGGAGAAGAATATCTCACCATGCGCACTCTGAAGAAAAAAATCAAGTCAGCGATAAGAATATATGAATGAAGTGTTACATGAAAAAAAGAGGCATACCGGAGCACACTCATCCAACGGGTCATCATCCGGTCGAATAATATTATTTACACCGTTGAACTGTTCCCAACAAATCGTAACCATAAGCGACCCGTTTTCCTGGTCCAAAACCACCTCCAAGCGCCAAATGGTTGTAGTCGATACCAGTGTCGATGATGGCAACCTTGATGCCCTTGCCAGTGAGACCCAACTTGGAGCGAGCTTCGTTCACACCAGTGATAGAGTGGATACCTTCGGGGGCAAACTCTTGGATGCCTTCGGAGGAGACGGTTGGGGGAGATCGATGGTGCGGACCTGGTGGGAAGGGTTAGGTTGTGCTTTTTCAGGTTGGAAGAGGGAGTGGGAGAAGGAGATGATTACTTACGGCAAAGACCTCTGTAGCTTGAGGAATGTCGGTGACAAGGCTTTTGTCTGGAAGAGTGATGACAGTCAGAGATCACGAGATGATGGTGGGATCGAATCACGGGCAAGAAGAGAAAACATACCGTGGTCACCGCCGATGGAGAAAGATACAGCGTTAGTGTACTCGTTAGAAACGGTAAGACGGATGGTCGCCTCAACGCCAACTTTCCAAAGTATGTCTTCACAGTCTCGACGGCATCAACGCCTGCACAGCTAACGGTCAGCAAATCCAGTCAAGAGAAAATAATGCATCATCGGACTCACCTCCGGGAACTCGGTGTAGTAGGCACCTCGAGGGTGTTGGAGATGAGGCATCACGGATTTGGAGCCTGCCGGCAGAGGCACCTGCGACGAGGGCCGCGATGATGATCTTTCTAATGAACATGGTTTAACGACCTCTATTAGATAATAATAAAGGAGAGAGAAGTTGTGTGAAGAAAACGTGGCAATGGAATCGTGGTTTTTATATTTTTTTTTTGATTATTAGAAAAAATAAAAAATGCTAATATTATTTATTTTATTTTTATTTTTATTTTTTTACATATGTTTTTTTAATTTATAATATAATACATTTTATCAAATTTTATTTTTTTAAATAATCATAACGTCTGATTGCGACACCCTCCGACTGTCTGTCAGTCAGCACTTAAATCCCCCACAAATTTGGCACTTGGCCTAAAATGGTTAAAAGGAACTAAACCTTAAAACTTCTGATAAGGTAACGTTACTCAGACACTCCATTTGTATTAATTGAAAACCTTAAAATTTATGTTAATAATTACTATTAAAAATATGTCAAAGAGAATTCGCAATAATATACGTCATACTTGACTCTATGATGACAGGCTAAAATAAAAATAAACTTTACCTTTTAGAGGTGATGCCGTTGTCATACGAGAAAAGCTCAACTGTCACATCCCATCATCCGATGAGCACTCATTCTCATTCTCTTTATAAATCCGGCGGCTTCGAATCCATATATGCATCCACCCTTTAGTAATAATGACTGCGGAGAAACTCATAAAATACCGTATTCATAAATGGTCCGTCATCTCCCAGATGTCAATGCAAGTCATGCGTACCCTGCCTCCAGTCGCGCAGATAATTTTTTAACAGTATGGGGTAAAAACATTGAAGGCAGAAATGGTGGTGGTCTCGTGGCGGACAGGATGAAGAAATTACTACGACTTCTATGCAATGAACGAACGGTATGATCCACTATACCAATGTAAAGCTGAGATCAAGGATGTAGCTGACGATCAATGACAGTGAGGGATGATGTGAACAGCAACTTGCGATGGTTGCCGCTAAGATTTATCGAATCCACACAAACATTGGAAAGCACAATGCAAAGTCTAGGTTTGATGCGTACTTGAAGCATCTCGAACACTATAAATATTTAGGGCGGTGCCTTGAAAACACTCACTCTAGTTTCCGCAGCTTTTGCATTGTTTGTTCTCCTGAAAGCCTGTCATTATTTCTTCAAAGCCATACTAAAATTGATGTTAGCTAGTACACTGTTCATTTACACGATGCATATAGCTTATATAACTTTACATAACGTTCAACTATTCAACCATGGTGGCGTCTTTGAGGCCTGCATGTCGATCTTCAGCGAAAAGTAATCACATACCTGTGTCAGCGGATTGTGCTTGCCTTTACTTTCCGTTCAGCCATGCTTAAAACCCGTCTCTCCCCGGATAAACATGTCGATTAACGGAGTAGTGTCAAGTCATTATTATTATTCATAATCCCCCGATGTCGTCATACTTTGTGCCAGTCCAGGGACGATGGGTGTTGATGTTTAATTTCAAGTCATTGTCGTTGATATTCTCCAGCAATGTGTTGTGGTTCAGGCTTGCCTTACGTTCGGTCATACTTAACAACCATCTCCTTCTTCGATGATATGACCATCATAGAACGTGGAGTACCACCGTCTAGCATCTCCCAATTCAGCGTGGTTCACGCTGGCTATATGTTCGGCTATGGCATCTCCTTCTTCATCAACGTGATGGTCTGAACCTCCCCATCGCCAGCACACTACGCCAGCTTAGTTTGCAGGTCATGTTTAACAATCCATCACCGCTGTTCATCGGATGAGAATCCAATGAAGGAGGTCCATCCTGTTAGAGGTGATCTCAACAGCTTTCTTAACGCTTGCTAGTTTTAACTTTATACATAACCCCTATGAAAAATTCTCGCTACATATTAGAGAGTCCCCTCGGGGGTTTCAACCCTGAGAGCAGTCGTGAGCGAACTATTCTCACCGTGACATTCTGCGGAGTTCTCTCGGGGTGAAACTGTTGTGGAGGAAATGGCATACTGCGGAGTTTGAATGACGCGGAACATTGGCGAGGTGATTAATCTCATTTGGGGGAAAGGGTGTGGGGGAGGGGGAATAAACGGAGTATAACTGCAAAACCATTTCCAGAGGGAGGAGGGCACATCTTCTCGGGGGTTTACGCGTTTTAATTCCCAGTTTTTTCAGCTCCTCACGCATGCTGGCTTGTCAAAAGGTTTCATAGTTCTGCAGAGGCATTTATTGGTATTTGTGCGATAAAGGGGTATACATGCTCTTATTTTTCGCAATTGGCATAAACTGTATTTTTTACGAAAATATCAGAAGTCGGAGAAATTGGCTCGGGATGTTGGAGAGTAGTCTTTGCTGTTGTCGTCCAGTCGCGAAATTGACAATTACTTCAAGATGTTTGCGTACGCGCAAAAGGTTGAACCTCCGCTTTGACAATACCCAGCTTTGTACGTCAACCACACAACCGTAACTGCTTGGGCAACTCTTGGCTTAACAAAGTATGCAAAAAATCGTTTCTACAATTAAGAACTTCCTGAAATGTTCACAACACTATGGCGTTCATGAGGACACTACCTTCATTCGCTCCTTTGCATAAGCTACTGCCTCCATAACTGCTGTACGCAATTTTCGCACTCTTGAACAAACAGGTTCCACAAGAGAATACAGTTAAACCTTCAATATATCTCTTGGGACGCTGGATTGTCTGGGCTTAAAATTCGACGAAAACGTTAAAGTCTACCGCGGGAATCTCCAACCACACATTGCCCTTGATGACAGTGTGAGGCAAGGAACCACGCTGGTTGAAATTTAATGTGTTGCAGAATAGTCTGTTGAACTTCAATAAGGGAACTTCAATAAGGAGGACATTCCAACAACCTACCCAGCCATTTTTTTCGGAACTCCAACACCTCCTCCAGCCAAAACTCACGGTAACCAATGGAACTCTCCAACGTCGGCGCGCGACCTCGCCATAGAAGCAGATCTCGCACCAATGGTGGATCAAGCAACCATTCCAACCGCGCAACTGTTGAAGCACGGACCTTTTCTCGTCCGAATGTTTGTTAATTTCAACTTGTCTTTTATTTGTTATTTGTTTGTACTCACTCGCCTTGTGAGTTTTGCTACACAATGTGATAACAAATATGCATGGGACCGCTGGCGGTTCGTGCATAGTAAGTTATACATCAGGCACCTCTGATAAGAGCAGGTGGGCAATTGATTATTTCATTATATTTAACCTCTACTTTATTATGCTTGGGAAGGTACATGTGTTGGGAACGTGCGGCTAGGGGAGGAGGGATGCATTGTGAGGAGGAACGAGGTTGGTCAAGTTGGCCAGCAATTCATGCGATGAGTGCATGAATGGGATGATTCATGAGGGGATATTAGAACGGCTATAAAAGGCAAAGGTTTCTCTATATGTATTTTTCTGGCCCCTTTTCATGGTATCTGTTTGTGAACAGCAGTTTTTCGCTTTTGAGGACACTCACTAACCTTTGATCAACTGCAATCCGGGCCATATTTCCACAGTACATCTTTTACCCATAGACTGCGTTTCAGAAGATGGTATTCACGATTTACCACTATGGAGAAAGGCGAAGACGCTAAATCATTTACTCATATGGTATCTATGGTATCATATCTATGGTATCACCAACGAATCATTTTCGACCATTGAAGCCAACGTCGCCAATAAAGCAAATATTTCCCCATTTATAGACCCTCCGGTGGAACATGTGTGTAGCGGATTACGCATCAACATTGATCGCAGCCTTATTTATATTCACTTGAAAAAACAAATACCTCCAGAAAGTGCTGCGCGGGGCATCTGAGTCTGGACAGTGGAAGAAAAAGCTTCTCTAGAGTGTAGGGTTAGGAATTGTCACCCAGTATTGAGCTCATTTCATCGCAATGCACCCATGTTTTGACAAAATCAGAAATATACCGGGACCACATCCCATGTATAAAATCTTGATATCTTGTTATAGTCACAAAGGTAAAAAATAATAATGTCCAACGGGTTGTGTTTTGGTACCATGGATGGCCATAGCTGTTCAATGTTTTGAACGACCAAGTCTACTTGCGTTCCAGCAAACGGAACCACAAGACCAAAACGTAAAGCCGGCTTGTGCCGCTCCAGTGAGCCTTTTTGGAGTACTGTTACAAGAGATGGGTTTATGTGAGCAAGGGATACAGTGATGGAACAACCCTCAGCATGTATCATACCTATAGTCTGGCATTGTTTGATTCCTTGTGAAGAAAAGAGAAAAATGACAGCGAGTTGAACAGTGGATACGATGAGAGTAACGATGAGAACGGTGTTGAGGTGTAGGGGCCGTGGGCAACTCCGCAGCGTTAACGTTGTTGTTGCCCTCTTCCCCAAAATGCCCATGCCTTTTTTTGGCCCCTTACCATACCGTACCACGCAGTAATCAAAAATTAAAGAATCAAAAATTCGGAGGTAGGGGGGGGGGTTCAACTGGGTATCGATGGGGAAGGGGAAGAAGGAGAGGTTGAAGGAAGGGGAGAAGAGACGGGAAGGGACAGGACGGATCTAGGTAAGACTGATTGCGTTGTATTCTAATGGATGATAACTATCTACAGCCTAGCATACCTTTCGATCGCAGTTGGGAATTAACGGTGAGTGTTGCGAGCTGATATAAAAATGATGTAAATCTTTATTTATGTTTAATTAACGTTATTCGTCGACCAATTATTTCTTCATTTCGGCTGCAGCGTGCGGCTGCCGAGAAGTAGCCATCGACATTTTTGGCCTTCTCAGGAAAAGGTCAGTAGCTTTTCCACACATCCAACTCGATTGCTAACCTTTTTTTGATCCCTTTCCTGGACAATCCTCTTCTCTACACTTCTCGCATTTATTCACACAAGATCCGCGGGGTGTTGCACCTTGGAAGTTAGGTAGGCAAGAATATTCTTAATTTACCTTTGCATTTGGCCAACCCGCATATTTTACACTCCCTTACTTTTTTTCCCGCTGCTCTTTGTCTTTCTGGCTGTTCCTCTCGCGTTATCGAGGGCACTGATGCTCTAACTGTTTGCTGCGCGATTTCAACAACAGATTGCGCAGTAACATCTTCCATAGATGTACTTCCGATTGATGGGATATAAGGGATTCGAAAGGGTACGCGAGCTTGAGGCGAAGAAGGGGGAAGGATTGTATGGGATGGAGATGTGGAAGGCGAATTTAGGTCAGTCTCCATTTGTATGTCATCTCCTTCCGAGTTAGTATTGACCTCGTCTTCCCCTTCTCTCTCCTCAAAGTAGTGCATTATCTCGCCATAATCAGGGAGAAGCTCTTCGGGCTCTTGGAACACGGTAGACCCTTCAATCATTTCTCCCTCCACTGTTTTTCTAATATCCTCCGCTCGGCGGTCCATTATTTGAACTGCACCTTTTTGTTTCTGCTCCTTGAATCGCTTCTGCCACCTCTCTACATATATCTGAACTTGTTAATAAATCACTTTTATAACTTAGTACCTTATAGTATTGTTCGAGATGATCAGGCAATTTCTGGAATATTTTCGCGGCAACATTTGGTTTAGCGGATCCAACTTCCCGTGCAAGCATAACTTTCCGATATTCCAGTCCGCCGCCATTCGCTTCCAGTCTCCCCCCTTCCCCGCAGCTTCACCAGTCCCAAAGCGAGTTATTTCGTAGTGAGGTATGAAGCGAAAAAATAAAGCTCTCTCCTGTTCCGACTGTATTGGTGTATGTGGCACGACTGTCCTCATCTTCTTTGCGAGAAACTTTTCAGAAGTTGAGTATCCCTTAAACTCGGGGGCATTCTCAACATCTTCAAAGTCTTTCCGTTCAACAACGGGAACAACTCCAAAAGGCTCAAAATCAAGACTCGGTGAAATTCTTGTAAACTGCTCGTAATAAAATCCTTGATGTCGACGACCATACAATTTCTCTTTGGTCAATATAATCTGATCATACAGCCAATTCGAGTAATTTCCTGTTTTTGGATAGTGAGGCCGGAGTTTTTGAGATGCACGAACGTTGTAACGATGCCTGTGAACCATCGTAGCATAGTGCAAAAGTTGAGGGCTGGCATTCCAAGGTTCCATGTGCATCTCCAGCTTTTGATGGTAGGTCTCGACTGCGTTAGTTCCGCGGATAGTTCGATAAAGTTGAAGCCCACTCTTTTTGTCAATGCCCGTCTTGAAATAGAGGTTTACGCCAGGGGGGTCGGAAATGCAGCCGTTCCTCACATGAATAAGGAGCTTTTCATAGGCAGCCAAAGCCTTCTCGTCCAGCAACTTTTTGGCGTCGACCGTATATTCTGGCTTTGAGAACTCTCTCACTACATTCTCAAGCAATTCCTCTAGCTTATCTGGCGGAGGAACCCGGCGTCGAACACGTTCAAAGATCCATTGCGGCTTGCTCCGCAGCAGAGAGTCAAATGTACATGGCGTCCAAAATCATCCCTTTGTTCCGCAATGTAGTCTTCAACTTTTTGCTTATCGTCGTCATTGAACAGAAAGAATGCATCCCTTAATTTTGCGCAGAAGATGCCGAGAAAGGATGCTTGCTGGGTATGAACTTGGTGATTCGTCTCATGGCATGAATATATCAAGTAAGACGCGAGTCTTTAATCCCCGTCTGTAAACAGGAAAGTTGGATTGGTGACGGTCGGAATGCTGAGATTCGTTTGAAACCGGTCTAGAGAAATTCGTTGGAGATGGGTGAGCTTCTGCCGCGTCGTCTGGCTCTGGAAAAGCTAAGTCATGAGGAGGGATCACTACGGAGTCGTCGGCATTGGCAACCGCCTTTTGCATTGTCTCGTAAACAAGTAGTGAAGCCCAAGCGTCTCGAGCGGCGTAACACTTTTTAGCCTCTGACAGATCCCCTGACCAAGAAGTCTTTCGAAGGTCCTCGCCTTTGTCCAACGTAAAACCCAGAAAAGTCTCTGCCATCATCTGCAATGACCAGCGACGTCTATCCCCGTGGAGCAGGTGGTGATCACGCGCGTATTCCTCGAGAGCAACAACATTTCCCATCTTGATGGCGTAATCATCGAGTAAGTTTTTGGCATCCTGCTTTGCGCTCCGTCCAGAAGCAATAAGCGACGATGTTCCAATAACTCCTTCAGGACCTCTGGCACTGTTGGCTTGTCAGGATTGAGCTGAATCAAAAGCACGTATCTATGAATAGGTTAGAAAACGGCATATGTAAAAGTTACAGCAATAATGCATTACCGTTTGGAAAGACGCGCTCTGTATGGTATCCGCTAAGTTTGCGAAATGCAATTTGAATGAGACAGACGCGGGAACGTTGTGGCCGCGCCGTTTGGGCATATTCCACTCAGTATCAAATCCAACAACCAGATCCACTCCATTATCCATGAATTCTAAGAGAGGTTGCAAAACTGTAACAAGATTTCCGGTCTTTGAGATAAATCCGGGGCTCCCCGGCAAGCTTAGGAGCGGGGAATAGCAAGGCCGTCCTTCAACGATGGAAAAACACTCTCCAAAAAAGGTCGGTCTCCCCCCATGCCGCAACACTTATCGGTGTAGAAAAACTCTACAGGGGCTCGCTGATCAGGGTTGTGTCTTGCTATAGAATCAGCCAGCGCTCGGAACGGAGGTCCCTTACGTCATGCGAACCCGACTGCAAAAACATCGAGGTTTTTATCTCGCCGTACTTTGTCATTATAGTGCAGTATGCACTGTGAAGAGACTGTCCGCCTTTTTGCTGAGAGTGTTTGACTATCTATACTTTATGTGAATAAAAAGACAATCAGGTTGTAACATACCTTAAAACTATCATCACATTTATATATATCACTTGTAAGGCGATGGCATTCTGCGTTATAAACAGGTTCCGAGAGTTCCATTGTTTTAACAAACACCTTTTGAAGGTAGGTACCTGAAGCGAATATTTTTAGACAAAGAAGGAAAACGGAAATTGCGAACCTGATGGAAATCGTCCATTATAACCACTCCGATCAAAGAAACTTGAGAAGTCAGGTATCGTTCTTAGGTCGCGTTTAAGCACATAGCTCAGAGCAGGTCGCGTCGGAAGCTTTGAAAAAGCCAAAAGCAAATCCCAGTATCGTAACATTTTCTTCGCATATGCTTCTGTATAGTTTTCCTTGCAGATTCCGCTAATTTGCGTTGGCCCCAAACCCTTCTCACACCCTTGACATAGCAGCGCCAGAATATCGTTATCAACTCCTATCTTTTCGTCAATAGAGCAGGGAAAGCTTCTTGAATCGCTCGAGGTAAGGTTCGAATAGCGGAAGGTTGCGTTCCGAGGAAGCAAGAGGCTGTTTTTTGGTTTGGGTTTTTTGGGCACTTGTGACATTGTAGCTGGAATTCAATATAAATATATTTTATTAGATAACATAAAGGAGGAAGTGAAAGTCTTTGAAAGGAAACACTTACTGGCATGTGAATATATAGTAGCAGCCGTCTGTCAAGCTGTAAACTTTTCTGAACGAGCGCTTTGGCCGACGACGCTTCACATTTTCCGAGCTCTGACAATACTGGCACGAGAATCTGCGGTTTAATTTAATTATGTGTTTTGTTATTATGTTCGAAAAAAAAAAGACTTACTGAAACGGTGCAAAAGATATGTCGGGGAACCACAAAAAAACGCGGGGTAGGTAAAATACGCTGGGATCTGGCTTAAACCCCTTTTTGAGCGAATTGTTTAGGTCTGCACAGGATCCGGTGGGTCTACCCAAAGCTTTCCGTCCAAAAGTGCCTTATAAAGGCTCGAGACATTCTGCTTTTTTTCGATATGTCGTCCATAAGCCTCGTATAAAGTCGGTGAAGGTAGTCATCCACCGGCCCATTTCCATCAACTTTCCGCAGCATCGTCTACATCATCTTCTCTAAAGTTGTTAAGTAAAGAAGTTTTTGAAGATACCCACAACTCATTATCGTCAGCAATCTTCGTCATCTTCTCCCTCGCCGCTCTCAAAATCATCCACCGCAAGTCGTTCGTCACTAAATTGCGTTCGCTCATCCATCCTATTGCCTCCCCATCGTTTTGTTGTCATTTACTGCTTCCCCACTATTGGCATTTCTCACTCTCCTGGTATTCTCATCGGTCATGACTCCTGCTTCCGCATCACTGCCATTCGTGATAGCTCCCCCACCAACACAGTCTTGTTCTAAAAAGGTTCCGTTCGTCATTTCTTCATCATGAATAAAAGAATCTTCATTTGCGACCCGTGTTCCTTCTGTGACTTTTCGTTCTTCTTGTGAAGCGGTCCGATCAAGATTCATGCATTCCAGACTTTTTTCATATTACTTTTAAATATAAATATTTCTTTAATTACCTTTGAAATGACCCCTCCTCATCAAAGAAAGTCGTTTCCGTCGATTTCGAACAAGCGGAATCTCGTCCTCCTCATCCGTCGGTAAATCTGGTGGAAGTGTCGGCAATGCGAGACTATTTTTATGATAACAAGATTTTTATGTTAAATGCATGAGCTCACCGTGATGATGTTCCAGCTTTCTGGACAGGTTTGCTTCCTCCTGCAGGTCGTCCAGCGTTTTTTCTGACACCTCCTGCTTTGTGATTGGATGCATTTTTACTTCCTGCCTTCCTCCCTCGCTTTGATGTGGGGGATCCGATGCTCGCGGCGCCTGGGTGTTCAGAGGAGGCAGTATGGGGATGGAACTTGAACTTGCGCTTGCTGATGCCGTATCGGAACGAGTTGCATTATCAGCAACAACAAAGTAGTCCATGATTCGTTGCCTCTTGCGGACCATCCTTCCATTGGTTTCCTCGGTGTAATCCTTTATAGATTCTGACGACATGATGGATGGATGGAGATGGAGTGATGGTAGGGCGACGGATGGTAAACAAAAGGAAACAAAGAAACAAAAGTTGTTAATAAACGGTCTGCAAAAGGTTATTGGCTGTTTTAGATTACTTATAGAAAGAGCGCTCATTGGCTCTTTTACATCATTGGCTGTTTTAAACTATATAGAATCATGGTACGGTATGGCAAGTGGGGGCCCTTTTTTTTGTTGTTTTGTTAACAAATTTGTCACTTTTGACACAGTGACAACGACACCGTGCGAGTAAGTTTAGGTTTCAAAATGTTTTATTAAGATTAGAACACCGATAACATGAGGGTTCTCCCTCTTAATCAAAAGGCTTTATGAGAATACAAAGTTGCATAAAAATTACGATAAAGGGAAAAGTAACAAGGCTGTATACGCTAGTAATTGAGATTCCGTCATTTGGCTGTGTGAGATGTGCTTATGCATATCAAGTTGAAGCTTTGTGTGGTTGCGTGTGGTTGCAACTTTGTGTGGTTGCAACAGAGGGTTCCTACCCCTAGCCCAAGGGCGGATGCACTGCAACTTGAAGTTACAACTGTGTGTGATCGCGTATGGTTGCAACCCTGTGCTATAGTAACGCAACTTCAAGTTGCAACTAATCTGTGTGTGGTACAATGCAATTTAAAGTTGCAACTGTGTGTGTTTCTGTGTGGTTGCAACTGTGTGTGGTTGCAATAGACACAGCATTTGTGTGTAACCGTTTTCATTGTATATTGCAGATATGCACCGCTGTGTGGTTGCGCAAGTATGGGTTGCAACACAACTTGAAACTAGTTGCAGCTGAGTGTGGTTGCGTGTGTGGTTGCAACCAAGTTGCATATCAGCATGTGTGCGTATGGTTGCAACACGCATATCATCTGTGTGTGGTTGCAATGTAAATTGCAGTTGCAACTCTGTGTGGTTGCGTATGTGGTTGCAACGCAACTTGAAGTTGCAACTGAGTGTGCACAGTTGCGTGATCTGTGTGTAATTGCAATGATATTGCAGTTGCAACTGTGTGTTGTTGCGTAAGTGGTTGCAACGCAACCTGAACTTGCAACTGTGTGAGGTTGCGTGTGGTTGCAACTGTGTGTGTTTTTCTGACTGGTTGCAACTGTCTGGGGTTGCAACAGACACATCATTTGCGTGTGGTTGCAACCAAGTTGCATATCAGCATGTGTGCGTATGGTTGCAACTGTCTATGGTTGCAAACACACATATCATCTGTGTGTGGTTGCAATGTATATTGCAGTTGCAACTTTGTGTTGTTGCGTAAGTGGTTGCAACGCAACCTGAACTTGCAACTGTGTGAGGTTGCGTGTGGTTGCAACTGTGTGTGTGTTTGTGACTGGTTGCAAGTGTCTGTGGTTGCAACAGATATATCATTTGCGTGCGGTTGCAACCAAGTTGCATATCAGCGTGTGTGCGTATGGTTGCAACTGTCTATGGTTGCAACACGCATATCATCTGTGTGTGGTTGCAATGTAAATTGCAGTTGCAACTCTGTGTGGTTGCGTAAGTGGTTGCAACGCAACTTGAAGTTGCAACTGGTGTGCACAGTTGCGTGATCTGTGTGTAATTGCAATGTATATTGCAGTTGCAAATGTGTGTTGTTGCGTAAGTGGTTGCAACGCAACCTGAACTTGCAACTGTGTGAGGTTGCGTGTGGTTGCAACTGTGTGTGTTTTTCTGACTGGTTGCAACTGTCTGGGGTTGCAACAGACACATCATTTGCGTGTGGTTGCAACCAAGTTGCATATCAGCATGTGTGCGTATGGTTGCAACTGTCTATGGTTGCAAACACACATATCATCTGTGTGTGCTTGCAATGTATATTGCAGTTGCAACTGTGTGTTGTTGCGTAAGTGGTTGCAACGCAACCTGAACTTGCAACTGTGTGAGGTTGCGTGTGGTTGCAACTGTGTGTGTGTTTGTGACTGGTTGCAAGTGTCTGTGGTTGCACAGACATATCATTTGCGTGCGGTTGCAATCAAGTTGCATATCAGCGTGTGTGCGTATGGTTGCAACTGTCTATGGTTGCAACACGCATATCATCTGTGTGTGGTTGCAATGTAAATTGCAGTTGCAACTCTGTGTGGTTGCGTAAGTGGTTGCAACGCAACTTTGAAGTTGCAACTGAGTGTGCACAGTTGCGTGATCTGTGTGTAATTGCAATGTATATTGCAGTTGCAACTGTGTGTTGTTGCGTAAGTGGTTGCAACGCAACCTGAACTTGCAACTGTGTGAGGTTGCGTGTGTTGCAACTGTGTGTGTTTTTCTGACTGGTTGCAACTGTCTGGGGTTGCAACAGACACATCATTTGCGTGTGGTTGCAACCAAGTTGCATATCAGCATGTTGCGTATGGTTGCAACTGTCTATGGTTGCAACACACATATCATCTGTGTGTGCTTGCAATGTATATTGCAGTTGCAACTGTGTGTTGTTGCGTAAGTGGTTGCAACGCAACCTGAACTTGCAACTGTGTGAGGTTGCGTGTGGTTGCAACTGTGTGTGTGTTTGTGACTGGTTGCAAGTGTCTGTGGTTGCAACAGACATATCATTTGCGTGCGGTTGCAACCAAGTTGCATATCAGCGTGTGTGCGTATGGTTGCAACTGTCTATGGTTTGCAAACACGCATATTCATCTGTGTGTGGTTGCAATGTAAATTGCAGTTGCAACTCTGGTGTGGTTGCGTATGTGGTTGCAACGCAACTTGAAGTTGCAACTGAGTGTGCACAGTTGCGTGATCTGTGTGTAATTGCAATGTATATTGCAGTTTGCAACTGAATGTTGTTGCGTAAGTGGTTGAACGCAACCTGAACTTGCAACTGTGTGAGTTTGCGTGTGGTTGCAACTGTGTGTGTTTGGGTTATATCCTATAGTATAAAACCGACGACAAGTAATAAAAAAACTATGTTTGTAAGGTGTGTACGGCCGTATACGGTCGGCTACGGGGTTTATACATGCTGACGCAATCCTGGTTTGTCGACGAATAAAACACTGTCTGTTACGGCAGTTCGGTGCTAATACTAAGATAGAAAATTGTTCGTTGTTTGTGGTGCAACTGTTTTCTGGCATCAGCTGGCCGTAAGGGGTGGTACGGTGGTATGACGATCTTACTAATTTAATATTACTCAATGATCAATTTGCGTTCGCTGTAACCACCCTCCATATACTAAGAGCAACCAGTGACAAATGCATGCATCCCTTCGCCCTTTTATGCACCTGTCTATCATTAAATACATTCACTATACAGTAATATATTATTTGGTATTTTTATCAATCCATCCAAACAATTAAGCATTTATTGCCCATCATTTGAATATTAATATATTTTTTATTTACCATATCAGAAGCAATGACTCCGCTTCAAGAATCGTATCTCACTCATCATGAACTGTATTACTATGTTTTATTTCTTTAATTGGATTATTTGAATGAGTTCGATGTTGTATTGTTAAACAAAATATCAAATGATAATGTACATCTATTGAATATGGAAACTTAGCTTCGTTAATACCAAAACATGCTGCAATAGAGGATTCAATATCTTTCGGAATCCATATATTGTTGCTGACTCCGACTCCAATTTGACTTGTGAAAAATTTGACAGTAACCAATAAAACTCTTACGGCGAGAAGTAATGGTTGACCGTCGTTTACGCCTACATACTACTGTTATCCGCGGCACACCATTAGTGACGTCCGCGTACGGCTGCATAATTATAATTACACTGGTCCTTTTCACAGTAACCAATATAATTCTTACGGCGAGAAGTAATGGTTGACCGTCGTTTACGCCTAAATACTGCTGTTATCCGCGATACACCATGGGTGACGTCCGCGTACGGCTGCATAATTATAATTACACTGGTCCTATGTGATGGTTAGAGACATTTTAGTATATTACTCATTTTACAGAATTTGTCTTGGAGTTCGACGTGGCCGTTGTCTTATTACAAAAGGACGCTCAGGTGAACTGCTCAGATGAACTGTATTCCGTAGAAGAAAAACGGGACTCTCCCAAATGTTTTAACAGCGAACATGGACTCAAATTCTTACGGCGGGAAGTAATGGTTGACGGACGTTGACGCGTGTATACTATTGATTGTAACGGTATGCCGTTGGGGACGGCTGCGTACGGCTGCGTACGGCTTTGTACGGCGGCGTACGGCTTTGTACGGCTGCGTACGGCTCCGTACGGCTGCGTACTAATATTTACACTGGTCAATAAAACAATTTATTAATTCAAATCTTAAAGCCTTCGTCTTGGACTTCGACGTGGGCTTTGTCTTCTTACATAAGGACGCTCAGGTGAACTGTATTCCGTAGACGAAAAACGGGACGCTCCCAAATGCGATGACGGTGAACGGCGGCTAGATATCCTAGGCTAGGACTGAACAGTGGGAAAACTCCGACTGCGG